>PVJD01011674.1:0-44751 GCA_004026545.1 Mormoops blainvillei | reverse complement strand
CAATTTCATCCGAACCCCACTTCCCACCAGCTCTGGTCTTAGCAGCTGGGAGAAATTGGTCAGAGGGTTTTGAGATTCAATGAAAATGAAATTCAGGGTGCTCGACAGGGCCGCAGACGCTGGGAAAAAAACTTCAGAGTCATGGACATAGATAATATAGCAGGTCCTCAAATAACCTCATTCATTTAATGTCGATTCATTATAACATGTTGATGAGAAAGTAAAACAATCGATTCCCGCTTGTCTGTGTGGAGTTTGCACATGTCCGTGTGGGTTTCTTCTCATACCCCAAAGCTGGGCACGTGACATGGCTCTGTGTGTCTGAACTGTCCCAGGCTGTGAGTGTGTGTGGTCCTTTGATGAAAGGGTGTCCTGTCCAGAGCGGCTGCCACCTGTGCCCTGAGCTGCCAGGAGTGGCTCTGGCCACCAGTGACCCTGAACTGGAATAAACAGTTGGAAAAGAATGCTCTTACTTGTTTTCATTCACCTTTCTTAAGGTATGTATAGTTCACCTTTTTTTCAGTGTTTCATGTTAGCAGTGTTTTGGGTCTCAGAAGTTTGGTGATGTTTCTGTGACCAGAAATATGCCATAGGAACTTGACTCTGTTTTTATCCGTTGACCTCTGGTGACATTGGTTTCCTTGTATGTTGTTTCCCTTAAATTCGTAGTTTCCAAGAACCCTTTGGCTGTGGCAGGCAAGGACCTCCTGCACAGCCCCGCACCCTACCTGTCTGTGGAGCCCCATGTCTTCCGTGTCAGGTGGCTCAAGCACTAGTGGGTGGGGGCTTAGTATGTGCTCGGAGACCAGTTCCCAGCAGTCACCTTGTTAAATCCTCACAGGAGCCACCACACCCCAAAGGACGGCTGCTAACGCATTTCACAGGCGTGAGGAGCAAGTGCAGGGAGGCTGGGTGGCCGCCTGGGAGCTGCGTGCCTGGCTGCGGGTAGAGGTGAGCGTCAGCCTGGGTGGGAGGGTCGAGAACGCTCTGCACCTGCAAGCTCGCTGCCTCCGCTGTGGCCCTCTCACCCCGCGACGTGCACCAGGCGGGGCTATAGAGCCCGCCTGTCTCTCTGGCTGTGGGCGGGGCTCGTGCCCCACTACCACTCTGTCCCCTTGCTGGAACAGTGGCCTGCACCCGAAGGAGCTCAGTAACCTGTTGGTGAAGTGAGAAAAGCAGGTGGGTTTTAACAGCCCAAGAAGAGTTTGTGGATGTTCAGGCCATTAGAGTGCGTCCCTGAAAGCACCTCTCTGTCTGAGAGCCCCCAGAGTGGGAGGCAATTGTCACCTGGGTCATGTGTCAGGCTGTGGAAGTAAGATTTATATTTTGTTGTGACGTATCTTAAGATGCTAAGTCTAGGAATGCTTGTCTCAAGCCTCATTTGGAAAGACGCAAGACACAAATTTATTTCAATAGAAAAGAAATCCAGAAATAGTTACGGAGAAGCCTTGTCATGTTGTGTCACGTGATGACTGCCCATGTTGTCGGCCTGGGAACATAAACGAGCAATTTATCTCAGGAGTTTCTTCTTTTTCAGGACAGAGTCACAGGGAGAGAAGCCCTCGTTTATGGCAGCCTGCATGTGTGTCCTTGTCTTAGCACCTGCAGGGTGGGGGCCCCGGGGTTCGCACTTCCTGTGCAGCTGACTGGCAGAGGTAGTGTCGGCCTGGTGGTGGGTGTGGCTGAGTGTCACCGGCAGGACTGGCCTCTACTCTTTCCTCGTCTTGTTGGCTTATGCCGAGGGAGAAATTTGGTAAAGCCGGCCCCCGTCCCACAGGGACAGCCGGTGAGCAGATGTTCATCCGAGAGCCAGCTCACCAGCAGAAACAGTTCACACTGGGATCAGCTTGCGGGGCCCAAGCCCGTTTATGCCCTTTCCCAGTGCCGAGGGAGCCCCCAGCATGGTGGGGGGTGGGGCTGCGGAGACCTGGGGGCAGGGGCTAGGGGAGCCGTCAGGCCGGCTCAGCTCATCGGACTGCACGACTTCACTTTTACTCCATCGTTCAGAGACAAGAGCTGGTCAGGCTGGTAATTGAGGAGCAATATAGAGTTCAGGAAAATGATCTTTAAGTAGATAAATCTACTAGCCAATTGAACATACGGTGAGGTTCGCAAAAGCTGTGCTTACATACAACCCTTAAGAAAATGGCTATGCTTCCGAGAAGGACTTACTTCCTGCGCACCCTTTGCTGTTAAGCACCACCTACATCATGACATGAGGCCCCTCTAACAAAAGGTGCAACCACAGGAAACCCAAGACATACATGTGCATGCAAGCGTCCGCGTCTATGCATTTATACGCACACATTTATGTGTGAAAGGGAATGTTTATAGGATTCAAAACATGTACAATAAAAGTATTCGTCTAGACAATTGCACCACATAGAGAGACAAAAAACAGGGGCTTTTCTACAAATTTCCTCTTAAATTCTTTAAACCCCAGCATCTCTAACTATAAAATTTGACTCAAAATACCAGCTTGGGGCGAATTTCTCTGCAGCAGGTAATGGACCAGCCTATGAGACAATGCCTCTAATTCTACAAACTCCCCCAGAAACAAACAGACACATTGAGTGATCATATTACCAGAAAATGAAATTCTCCTCCAAACCAAAGGAATTGGTTTCCCATGTGCTGAGCTTCTGAATAGTCTGCCTTCAGGGTCTCTTCCCGGGGACCGTGATAAAGATCTGTCTCCAAACCCAACCACGTTCCCCAAATAGCTATGCTTGGTGAGTTCTAGAACGTGAGGGACGCAGGCAGGACCCCATTTCCGACACCTGAACTACGTGGCTGATATTGGCACTTCCCTCCTGGACTTCACTGGCTGCACGAATGCGATGTGGGCAACCGTACAGGACATGACACAAAGTTAGTGCTCAGCAAATTTAGCTGCTACTGTCACTGCTGTTTCCGACCCCTGATGGCCTCCTTGTAACAAACCACTTGTCTAATCTCCCTATTTCATGTTCCCATGCAGCTGCAGGTTGACAGAGTATTATGTAAGTCAGGGACTTATAAATGTTAGGGATTCAAGCTCAGGTCATTCTTCCAGGGATGTTTAAAGGTGGGAGTCTCGTGGGAGTGTCATACCCTGAAGCCTGGGAGCTCTAAGCGCTATAAAAGGAGGAGAGCAGGGGGCACCTCTGAGGGTGCTCGGGACACACCTGGTCTTGTTTGCTTGCTTTAAGAACACGGGCCTTTGGTTCCTGGACGTCCTGTAGACCATGGAGGCTGTGAACAACCCCCTTTCTCCAAAAGTCACCACAAAACACGGCCTTGCCTCTGGACCTCCTACCTCAAGCAGCATGGCTTTGTCACGTTAAGTGGCACTTTGGCACCAGCTGACCGTTCCGTTCCCCTTGGGAAGAGAGTGAGGTCCTGGCCCTCGGACGGGCCGTCATCACTCGTCCTGCACATTCCACTGCACGACTTTGAGGGAAAATCCGAGGCCGTGTTCCCAACAAGGACAGTCATCCCACTGTAGGACTGGACACGTGGCCTGGACACACTGGACCCAGTGGGGGCCTCGGGTCTGAGCCCTTCGCTGGGGTGTTTTGTATGTAAAGGCTGCCAGACACACACGGGTACGTCTGTGAATGGACAAACGTCCCTGACTGAGGGACGCGGTTTTTAGTCACCTCTACTCTTGAGTCCTGGAGGACACACCTGTCGAACTGAGGTCAGGCGGCTCAGGTGTCGCCCTTCACATTCGTCACTGTGTGCAGGGTCAGGGGAGGGCCAGGAGCTCTGTGGAGAAGGTGCGGCTACACAGGATTTTTTTTTTTTTCACAAAATCATCGTGTTTGCTTGAATGTTTATGGTTAACTTTTGTTTTCCCCACATTGAGGTCAGGAGAGGAAGGAAAAAAAGAAAGAAAGAAAGAAAGAAAGAAAGAAAGAAAGAAAGAAAGAAAGAAAGAAAGAAAGAAAGGAAGGAAGGAAGGAAGGAAGGAAGGAAGGAAGGAAGGAAGGAAAGAAAGAAGGAAAGAAAGAAGGAAAGAGGGAGGGAGGGAGGAAGGAAGGAAGGAAGGAAGGACGAGAAAGAAAGGAAGGAAGGAAGGAGAAAAAGAAGGGAAAGAAAAGAAAAAAAAAGACAAAGGATCCACCTAAAATTCCGATTTTCATTCTCCTGGGCCCAGCCGCACCCGTGCCACCGGCTGTCAGCTACAAAGGGCCAGGAACCGCGGGGCTGGCCAGCCCTGCCTGTGTCTGGGGCCTGGTTCCCATCCGGAAAGAGAAGGAGAGGGAGAGAGGAGCAAAGCGAGGCCAGGCTCTTCCTAATGGCCCGTTGCCTACAGGTTCAGACTCTGCGTCTGCACGCCACCATCCCAGTGTTTCAGTTCGGTTCCTGCAGGGCTGGGATGCTCTGTGGCTGCTGACGTCGCCTCCACTCCCTGTGGGTGTGGAGGAGCAGGGACAGGTGGGTGGCATCGCAGGCAAGCGCAACTCTGGCCTTGGCCCTCCTGGGACAGACCCCGGAGCGTCTTTGGAATAGAAGACAACACAGAGGCCTCTGGCTGAGTTTGAAAGTGCATGTCAGGCTTCATGGACTCTGGAAGGGCTGGGCCCTCAGGGTCTGGAAAAGGGTCTGTTCCAGGGAGGCAGACTTAGGTCCATAGTGTGTAATTCATCCCAAGTCAGAGCCCGTGGGAGCAGGCGAGAAGGCTGGCGATAGCGCCTCCCTGGCGGGGTCCCACGGCCGACGCCATCTGCAACCGGGCTGATGCACAAGCATCTCAGTGGCGGCCGGGCTGGAGAGCGCTCAGCGGGTGAGGCTGTAGGGGCCGCATGCGCAGGGCGCGAAGCAAGCTGGCTTCCTGCTGCCACTGCGCCTCTCGGAGGCTTTGCAGTCCACGCCTGCAGGCCGGGAACCAAGATGGCACCGTGCTGGCGTCCCTGCGTCTTCTCAGCAGGTGGGGAGACACCCTGGCCTGAAATGTCACAAGCGAGACCGAGGCCTGGTTTCATCTCCACTTAACCTCTCTGTGCCTTGTGTTCATTGTTTCCAACGTTGGGTAATTGCACCTTCCCGAAGGGCTGCTGGGAGATGAATACGAGCTGAGGTGCGTGAAGCAATCAGAGTTATTTTGGGTTCAGGAAATCAGGACTCCCACTTCTAGGTAAAATGGGGGATTTTGCATTAGGCTGCTGGAGGATCTAGGAACTCATGGAAGGAAGGAACTCCTAGAACCAGGGGCCTAAATGCTGCCAGAACTTTCTCTTCAATTCTTCCCTCCCTGCTTGGAGGTTTCATCTCTTTCCCTGGAGACTAACTTCCCCAGGTGTCAGAAACCAAAGCCAATGACAGCTCCTAACTTCACCTGTAGTTTCACCAGCACAGAGCACTGACCTTGCTCCCCAAACTGCAGAGCGGGTCTCTGACTGGCCGGTTGTTGGTCAGGTGACCAACTATTATCCAATCAACTGTGGTCGGGGGACGGGGCCTGTGAAACATGGACATTCTTGCACGACCCACATGGTGGGGTTGGGAGGGTTTCCCTTCTGGGATACTTTATCTGGGCAGAGCTATGGCACCAGATGGTGGTAGGTAGACAGATAATAGATGTCTGTTGATAGGTGAAGAGTTCGTCGATGTCTGAAGTTCACTGATGTCCAGCCAGGGTGTTATAAGATGTAAAGGGCACTTCGGTGGGAATTCTGGGCAGTGCTGCCTGGACAGACACATCCAGTGCTGAGAAGCCCTGAGAGCCGTGGGTGCCGATCGGCAGCCGTGTCAGCTTCCATCCCTAGCTCCTAAGAACGACATCCATTTCCGGCACATCCGAACCGCTGCTTTAAAGCATTAGTGTTATACTTTCTGAACTACAGTTTGGCACCAGTTTAATATTAACACCCCCCAGGAAAGAACTAGAATGAAATCTCTACTTGGAAGGTCAATTAATGTTTGAATTGACATATTGAGCCAAGCAACAGTCAGAAAAGATTAGAGGTTTGTGTTTAAATGGAAAATAAGTGAACCTGATGCCACTCCGGGCTGGGACAGCTCGCGAGAGTCCTCAGTCAGAGCGACCAAGGCCCAGAAATGTCCCTGCTCCCCCACGTCCAAGGTTTTGTCTGCTGAGGAGCGAACGGAGAAACTGGGTGCAGGGTCACCTCCTGCAGGGATGGGAGGGCCAGGAAGGACATCTTCCGACTTTAATTGAGGCTTCAGGGAGCTGGAGCCACTCCTTCCACAGCCAAGGGGGTTTCATCTCTGTCACCCGCTTTTGACTCTTCATCTGTGGGGCTGGAGTTTCTCTGAGCCTTGAGCTTATAAATGGGCAGCCCCTGGACCCCCAGCATCGTGGACACTGACCTGGCCACTTCCGCTTTTACCTCTGTCTCCACTGGGTTGTGCTTGGCGTTCCCTAGCAATAAAAAATCCTTCCTAACTGAAGAATGCAGGAAAAGGGGAAATCCTGAAGACATGTCATCAGCGCCTAGTCATCTTGGACACTGCAAAGGAGGCATTGCCTCCAAAGTTCAAAGGCAGCTGAACTAAATCCCTGTTTGTGCGGATCCAGAACCCTTTTTACCTAGAAAAAAACCCTGCACAGACGATGTGCATTCTGAAGACCTGGGCTGAGGGTGAACGCCCAGGTTTCAACACCTCCATTCTGATGTCAGGCCCTGGAGGAATTTGATGGAAGTTGACTTCCCAAAACATCGGTCATTGCCTTGCAACGAGCAGCTCTGCCAGTACGCCCGTCCGATTCCTGCCTGTTCACCTCCAGACCACAGGAAATGGGATCAGTACCAAGGAGGGCCAGCGTGCTGATGTTTACAGCTGGTGAGCAGGAACTGGGCTGACGCAGGAACTGAGAATTTCAGGCCCCTGTGTGCAATCCAGCCCCACCCATCTGGGCAAAAAGCCATCCACAGGAGATGGGACTCTCTTGGACTTTATGTGACCCCTGGAAAATACGAGAGACTTGGGCATGTGAGTGAAGGGGAAGCCCCAAGGGCGGCGGCCAGCAACACCTTGGAGGAAGCAGCAGCTCCAGTCTGGCTGAAAGAAGAGGCGGTTTGGGGCTTGAAGCAAAGCTCCGAGACTTCGGTGTGGGACATGCAGCCGCCGGAGCACCAGGAATAGGTGAAGGATTTGGAACAGATATTTCTACAAGGAACATAGACGAACTGCAAAAAAAAAAAAGCACATTAAAAGATGCTCCACATCACTGGTCATTAAGGAAATACAAACAAAACCACAATGAGATAATTATTTTGTATCCACTAGAATGGTTTTGTTCAAAATGACAGACCACGAGAAATGTTGTGAGGAGGTAGAGAAATTGGAACCCTCATCTATTGCTGGCGGGAGTGCAACATGGTGCAGCCGCTCTGGAAAAACAGTCTGGAGATTCTTAAAAAATAAACTTATGGCCCAGCAATTCCACTCCTCAGTATATACCCAAGGGAATTGAAAACATATGTCCACACAAAAACTCATAAATGTTTCCTGTAGCATTATTCATACTAGCTAAAAAGTGGAAATAACTCAAATGTCCATCGGTTGATGCTTCGATAAACAGAGCCCGGTGCAATGGAACCTGGTAACATGTATCGATACATGTTACAACATGGATGAACCTTGAAAACATTAAGCTAAGTGAAAGAAGCCAGTCACAAAAGACCACATATTGTATGATTTGACTTACATGAAATTCCCAGAATGGAAAAACTCGCAGAGGCAGAATGACTGGTGGTTACCAGGGGGGTGACTACTACTGGGGGTCCGGTTTCTTTTTGGGGTAACGAAATGACCTGAAATTAGACAGTGATTACAGCTCTATGACCTTGTGAATACATTAAAAACTATTGACTTGTACACTTTGAAAGGGGGAATTGTACAGTATGTGAATTAAATCTCAATTTAAAATATGACCTAGAGGTTTGGGTTCTAATTTAGAATTTGCCACCCGGTCCCCCCGACCCCCAGCCCCAAATTCCTGATTCTCTCCCCACTCTCGGCTTTTCCCGCGCGGCGAGTTTCCTCACGTGCACCCATGTGAATGTCCCTGCCCACGTGTCCTACCCCCCAAAGCGCTGCCCATATCCCGAGAAGCAGCCATCCCTCTGCCACCTCTCAGCCCTAGAGGCTCACGTAGGCTCTAAAGTGGGCTCAGGGCCATTTGAGCAGGGACTTCTGGGATTCGGGCACCTGGAGGGTGCTGGGCCACTATGATGCTCAGGCAGGGTTTTCTCTTAGCCCCACAGATGCTACTCACCCTGTGCAGAGGACACAGCTGATGAAGGGCCCTCAGGAGTCCCTCTGGAGCATGTCACATGATCACCCTGCCCAGTCAGCTGTGTGGGGGTGAAGGGTGGTATTCCTATATTTGTTAATAACATGCCAGCAAGGCAAATGGGTGATACAGATTTCAAAAAGTACGGAGTGAGTCAGGCAGCTGTTCTCCAAAGGAGCCTACTGTCCTGAGGTCCAGGGGACAGAGCCAACCAAGCACACGGTGAGGAACTGCGGGGAAGAAGCAAGATCCCTCACTGATAAAATTCCAGGTGCCGCAAATAACGGACCTTTTATTTTGAGCGGAGCACTTAGGCAGGAACTGATGAAAGCAGGACCCTATGGGAGGTGCCGTTCTCTCCCCTCTTGTGTAGAGAGGGTTGGGGAGGCGGCACCACTGTAAACTTGAACCTGACCTCCGACGTCATGGGAAATGCATTTGCTGGGCCTGGGAGAGGCGGAGCCCAGAGGAGGCCCTCGGCCCCGCCTCTGGGAGACAGAGCGCAGCCTGCCCTGAGGCCGAGGACGACGGACTGCTGTCACTGTGGTTCTGTTTACTTCCATGGCTGCCCCGCTGGCCCAAGGAAGAGATGCTGAAGGGCTGTCACGGCGTTGTCATCAGCCCCACAGCCAAGAGGAACTGCCTGGAAATCCTCCAAGCCAGTGGGCTGTGCCTGATGCCCCAATGTCTTCCATCTTGTTGGTGTGACCTTGCACGCAGTTCACGCTGCTGATGCGATGAACTTAGCATCTCATCAACCTGCATTTGAATTCCTGCCCAGTCACTTCTACTCAATTTGCTCCTTAAAAAGGTGAAAAGTAATAGCTTAACATAGGGCTGCTGTGAGCTGTGATTGGGATGCTGTATGTAAATCTCTTAGCCCAAACTCTGAGACATATTAAACATGGGACAGTTGATGATGACTGTGACCACATGGGGGATGGGGCAAATGGAGCGCCAGGGTCCACTGCTGAGCCCCTGCTGGGTGGCCACAAGCAGAGAGGATGTGACAATGGGCTTCCCAATTCTTATCCCCTAGGGGTATGCTGGCTGTAACTTTGGATAGAGACGTTTACTTTCCAAAGGAGAAACCAAACCTTGTATTAATACAAGTTAATAGTGTAAATAAAGTTCTGAGGGCAGGGGCAGGCTTTAAAGTATCTACTTTGGAGAATGGTCTCCAGGTACTCTTTGCCAAATAAAAAGCTGTCTCCGGCCATCCAGTGAGTTCCTGAAAAGACCTGGGGAGGAGGGCGGATGCTATACATTCGTTGCTTGCAAACACTTTCTTCTCAAAGCGTTTTCTCTTTCAATTCCTCCTCTGCCCCTGCCCCTGCCCCACACTTACTAGTTTTGGACATGTCATAGCTCAGCGCCTGGCCACCTACCAACACCCTGTACCCTCCACCCAGCGGCGCCCCCACCAACACACACCCTGGGAGAGGGGGAGGCTGACCTTGGGCTTCCCAGCAGACCCCAGGAAAAGGCACCCCGCCGTGCAGCTCTGTTGCTCTTGTCCCATCCGGGGGGGATGACACTTGAGGCGGGGAGGGATTGGAAACACTAAAGAAAATTCAGAAATTCAGATGGTTCGACATTTTGCTATTCTTTCTAAATTGCCTCCCATTCACATTTTGGGCCAAGTGCTATTTTTGTAGCACTTGGTGCGAGGCAGGAATGATGAATTGTTGGGTGCCAGGGACACAAACTAAGGAGGGACAATGTAGTAAAAACAGTGCCGCGGTGATTTATGGAGCTTCTTTGTGCTTTTTCTCTTCTTCCGACATTGTTTCAACGTTCTCTCACTTCTCTCAAACACTTTTGCCCACTCTTAGTACTTAGTCTTACTTCTACCTTTCCGAAGTTTCTTTTAAAATAAATAACTTTCCCTCCAATGGCATGCCCTTAGGAATCCGACGAGGACCCTTTCAACAGTGTCTCTGCATTCGGCACCTGCCACGCATCCGGTGCCACAGAGAAAATGAAGGTGAGGCACCACCTGGCCCTGGGCCGAGGGGCCCACCCAGTGGAGGGGGACACGGGCTGTCATCGACCTGCCTACGACCCACGGCACATAAGAGGCCCCACCACCCTAAACCAAAGGACACAAGCACAGACAGAGTTTGTGTGGGTGCGCCTTCTGGAGAATTCCTCAGGGCAGCTGGGGTGAATCACCTTTCCCTCCCGGGGGACCCTTCGTCTAGCACCTAATTAAAGGCATTTGAGAGACAGGGCAGTGGCTTTGGGGCCCCGCTGTCTGGGTTTGAGTCGCACTGTTGCTACATGCCACACGGGTGACCTAGGGCAATTTACTTAACCTGGGAATGCAGATAGAGCTATCTCACTAGGTAACTGTGAAAATTATTTGAAATACCATATATAAAGTGATTATCCAGATTAACTTCAATAATATTAACAATATCGAAAAACTGTTACAATGACAGTGAAAACATCTCAAGCCCAATCCAGGAAGATGCTCACAATCAGGGACGAGACTCTCCAGGAGGAGAGGGTTTCCTTCCCGTGAGCACAGGCCCGAGCCGTGGAGACAGTGCTGCCAATGTCAGCCCGGGGCTGGCAGTGGCGACAGGACCTGAGTGGGGAAGGAAGACCCTGGGCTGACCGGTTGCATGCAGATACATTCCCGGAATGGTTGTGAGAGGGGACCAGGCACTAAGGGCATGGGTCAAAGGTGACCACTCAAACCAGTGACCAGGCAGAAGGACCCGATGAGCCCACAAGCGACTCACGGAGGCCTGGAGCGGGAGACCCCAACAGCTGCTAGTGCTCTGAGGCCCAGGCTGATGGCGCACGTGTGGGGGGAGCACCCCTGGGGGCAGCACGCCGGCACAGCAGGTCAGGCTGGTGTCCACAGTGCTCTGGGCTGGGCGCCTGGTGGCCCAGGGTCAGGAAGAACCTTTCGCTGCAGGTGTCAAAACAGCGTCATGGAGGCTAGGGGCGGAGGACCTGGGGCATCTAGCCTTACAGTCAGCAAACCTCCAGCAAAGCCCCTGCTGTCAGGAAGTTCCATTCCATGAAAAAGAGAGAAACCGCACAAACGAGGTCACCACTGACCGAAGCCGCCAGGCACTCTCCCTCGTGAAAATCCACCACGCGTTACGTTCGGGACCCAGTAACACTGGGGCGCCCGGCAGCATTATGATTATGAACCTGGCCTCTGGAATGGGGTTGTCTAGGGTCAAAATCAGCTCTGCCATGTGCCAGGGTCTTTCTGCAGAGCCGAGGAAGGGAAGTTGGGGATGGGGGTGCGGCAGAGGGCAAGGGGGCGGGGCAGCCTGACCAGCAGCAGGCGGAACAGAGCGAACCTCCCGGCTGCAGGGATGGGGCGGTCTCGCCGGGACAACCTGAGCTCCAGGGTCAGCAGAGACTCCCCGAGGCGCAGGGCGGGCAAAGGCCAAGAGTGGGGACAATGTGGGCGAGTGCCAGATCCAGCCCGCAGATCGCTGCCTAGGGGCACACAGCCCACATTCAGCGCTCACCCAGAAGGACAGGATGGGCGCGACCGCAGCTCCAGGAGCTAGGCGTCGCCTGCCACCCAGATGCTCTGATCGGCGTTAAAGGAGCAGCGCTGGCACCCTGCCTGCCCGTGTCATCGCCGCAGCCGCTCCCCGTCTGTCTACACGTTAGAAACGGCAATGAATTAAGAACAAAAGATTAACGCTGTTGGCCTGGCGTATTTACAGGCGCAACTTCCATGGAAACCCAGCAGGTAGTAAATCTGCCCAAAACCATATTTAATAACTCCTAGCAAAACCCAATTTACTCACCTGCCAACCATGGAAAAGTTGATTGCTTTGTCGGAGGAACCCCATTCATTGCAGACCATTGTAACTGCCCTTGACATCAGAAATCCATTTCCCTTTTTTTGGATAAAAATGGTGCATTGAAAATGAGCCATAAACTAGTGTAGGAGCAACGTGCCTGCTGTTAATAATAGTGCTGGATTACTTTATTTGTCATATACTCCAGGTCTGTCTACCTTGGCCGCTGGCATCACTCCTGAATTTTTAACAAGAGTGCTTCCTTGTTGGGCAGAGAGAGGAGGCGAATACCCACGGGTTTGTGAGGGGAGACACGAAGAGCCAAGTCCATCCTTCCTAGCTGTTAACACAAATCATTTGGCCCTGGCCCTGGGGGAAGATACTAGCTTTCTGGATCGCATCTTATCATAGAGTAACTGGACTGTTAGATTTCCTGGGGACCTTTCTCTTTCATGAGCTTCTAACTCAGTGATTGGACGGATCACATTGCAATGCTGGGGACGCTTTATTCTGCCTCGCCCACTTCAGCTGTCCGTGTCTGCCTAGCATTTTCTCCACCTCTGACCTCTCTCAGCAACGAGCTGCTGGTTCCTGAGAAAATGCCTGAAGCTCTCCAGTTGCTTTCGGGATGGGAATGCGCTTTGATACAAGAGCCACGAACAGGAGGGCGGAGCACTGGAGAGGAGGCAAGCGATACTGTTTGCTGGGTAATTTAGTGTCTGTTTTCCTGCCTCTTGCATCATTTCCTTTGATGACTAAGCATTAATTGTTCCAAGGGGGTGAAAGTTTTTCTGCTTCAGGTCTGAGCAGCAGAGCTGGTATAACTGAAAAGTTCCTGCACCTCTTTGGTGACAAAATTTGAGAAGTTGCATAGGGAGGAGCCGGGACCCAGGACTGCGGCACGAGGTGAGGAGCTCGGCACCCAGCGCCACCTCTGGCACAAGCGGCTCAGGGTCCAGGCTCCCGGCCTGGGCCGTGGCGTGTGCCAATGCTGGGCCCAGGCTCCTGTCGGCCAATAGCCGCCTCTCACCGTGAGCGCACTGATGAGACCGCCGCCCTTCTGTTTGCGGTGGATGGCGCTGAGGCTCGTTTCCCCGGTTGGAGCGGGTCCCTTCAGCTCACTCAATATTCTAACAATACTTTGCAGTATTTTTCAAACTAGCCTGGAGGCTACATTCTCAGAGATAAGAATGTTTAAGAATGTGCTGTTTTTTATCATTTGTATTGCCATTTTACTAATGCTATGAAATACCAACATACATATATTCTGAGGTCATCAGAAGACACAGGCTGTGTTCTGTGTTTCGATTGTTCCACAGTCATCAACCGACCGCACAAACACTTGCTTCCCTCGCTGCACCAGGTACCTACCATTCTTCCTGGTTTTAAATGCATGTGTTCATTTTATCCGCGTAGCAATGGTACAAGATGGGCTCTATTACCGTCTGCACTTTGCGGAGGAAATGGGCACAGAGATGTTAAGTGCGCGGCCCCACTTGCACAGCTGGGAAGCTGGGGCAGCCCAGACGGCCATCTGGCTTCGGAGCTGGGCGCTCTTAACGGCGTTGCTGTTTTGCCCTCCAACTGGTAGTGCTTTTAATATGGAGCTTCTCAAACCGAGCTCCACAGAAACCAGAATGATGGGTATATAGTCAAGAATTATAGTTATTAAGTTATTTGTATTATTCTTCTCAAAATAAATCTGCATGTTCCTTATATTTGCAAAAGCACAAGCTTTGGAATAATACCGTCTTCAGTACAAATCTTTACAAGGTTCTTACCAGTTATGTGATCGTAAGGGCATTTCTTCGTATCTCTGACCTGCCCCTGCCCCATTATAATGGATTACTGTTCTCTCCAGTGAGCTTATTCAGAGTTTATGTCGGAGTTAGGTCAGAGTTTGGTGAGGCAGCACACGTAAAGCACTTGGCATACCATGTTCAGCGAGGTTGCTCCCTTTTCTTCTCCACTCCCAACTTGCTGGCTGGGTGCGATGTCTGTGCTGACAAAGGGGTATCCTGAGCTGGTAGGCACAGAGTCATTACTGTTACTGCTCTGCAAGGTGGACCATTGGCGTGGAGGTGACAGCACTCAGTGTATGGGTCAAATCATTCAAAAGAGACAGCTGTGAAGATGTACAAGGCTAAAGATAAGAGGAGAGATTAGAGATCGTATTCTTCTGGGAGATGAGAGACAAGGATTCCGAGTTCGATTCTGCCATGACCTCGCGGCATGATCTTGGCCCAGCCTGAGTCTCTACTTTTATCTCTAAAATGAGAGAACTTCAGTAGATTAGTGGTTTTAATTGTTTTTAGACACTGACCCTTTCATTAATAAAATTTATGCCCAGAAAGGATATTAGTTTCAAATAAGCCCAAACTTAAGCCCCCAAATCATATTAGCATGACAACTTTGGCCAGTTCCTAGTGGCTGTCTGCAATTGAATGGAGAGAAGTATTCTATGGCAAGAGAAGCCAGTGATGAATTAACAATGTCTGCCAGGGGCGCAAAGGGCAGACAGACTTCTCAGTTCATATCATCCTGTCTGGAAGATAAATATGACAAACAGATGAAGGGGAACATTTCAGGCTCACCCAGGCAGAGCTACAAACCACCCTCCTAGCCTTTCTTAGCTTCTATGATGCTAAATCTTGGAGGTAAAGTAATGAAGACACCATATAATAGGGATTTGAGAAGATTTTGATGGTTAATTAATAAAAATCATCCCAACCAAGCCCCTAGCAGATAAAATTAGACTACTATCCCTTGCATTAGAGCATTAATAGCCACTGGAATATCATGTTTGCCTAAATCCTTCTTTAACTGAGAGGTGAGAAATAAATAAGGCTTTCGGGAAACGGGGGTTATTACCAGATCATCATATTTGGCTATGGAAAGTCCAGCCTCTCTTGCAGGCACCTGCTTCATGTAATTTACTGTCTTGTGGGATGTTTTAATCACCTTTTTCTAAGGGATGAATAATGTCCCACTGCATAGCTCCAAGAGCAAAACGAGGCCACAGCTGGGCGAGATACTTAGCAACTTTTTAGTGTGCTGAAGGGATTTGCCAAACTCAGCAATTTGAGGCAGTAGAAATCCATCACTGTGTTTGTGAGGTGCCTCGGTACCAACGAGGGTGGGGACTGTCCTTCAGCAGAGAAAGAAATACCCTTCATGAAAGTCCTGGGGAGAGACCTGCTGGGATGTTTACCCAGCCTCCGCCATGTGGCCCTTTCGGAGCGTGGGACAAGTTCCTCACCCCGGATATGACATGCCTGTTTAAGAGAAATTGCAAAAGCTGTGGGGGAAATAATGGCCAGCAGCTATCCTCGGAGAGCTGCGATTACATCTCATCAGAAAAGAAACAGAAGCCATAGGTAAATAACAGTGAACAAAGTAAATGCATAATTCATGTGTATTCCTGAAACATAATTTTAGAAAATGCCACTCCCTTTATTATTTTCAGTGTTTACCTTAAAAAGGTAGCTCCATGCCTGTGAAACCACTCCCGTAAGGACTGCTGAACTGGGCAAATTGAATGATCTTATGAGAGTATGTGGGGCTAAAAGACATTAAAGTATAAAAAAATACGCATAGAACAAAGAGACATTCTAACATTGGTGATGTCCTTCTTCCTGGATAATCCAAAATCTTGGGTATGTGACTCCAGCAAAACTGAGATTCTCATTCTTTTCTAAAAATTAGAAAGGAGGCAATGGGAAGTAAAAATGAATTTAAGCCAGTAATTTTTAAGTAGTTAGGTCCCAGGGTATATACAAAAGGCCCACAAATATATTGTGACCTTGAAGAATGAAAATTGGCCTTGACTTGAAAATAGAAGCTACTGTTTTTCAAGGGCATGTCAATGTCATTGCTGGTAGGCAGGTACAGAGCCGTCAGGAGACCAGGCGTCTGAGTGGCCTACCTCCACCTCTGAGATGTCGTGTTCTTTCATCCAGGGATATGGTCTCCCTCAATCAGCATGTGAAAAGATGCTCCAGTCAAAACCATTGTGAAATACCACTTTGTAACCACTAGAATGGCTGCAACAAAAAAAGACAATAGCAGGTGTCAGTCTGTCTACAGAGAAGCTGGAATCCTTGTAGACAATGGGGAGACTGTGAAGCGGTGCAAAGCCGCGAGAAACCTCAAAAAGCCTCAACATGGAGTTACCCCGGGACCAGCAGTTGCGTTCCCGGTAATATACGCAAGAGAAATGAAAACACATGTCTATTCATACAGGAGTGTTCCTGGCCGCATTATTCATAATAGCGAAACCTAGAGGTAATCCCAAAAGTCCATCCATTGATCAACAGATAAATAAAATCTGGTATCTTCATACAATGCTATATTATTTGATAATAAAAAAAGAAGTAAAAAAAAAAAGAAATGAAATACTAATGTATGCCACAGCATGGATGAACCTTGAAAACATTATACCAAGTGAAAGAAGCAAGATTTAAAAGATCACGTATTGTATGATTCTATTTATACAAAATGCCCAAAATAGGCAAATCCATACAGATGAAAAATAGTTATTGCCTAGGACTGGGGCACTTTGGAGGAAGGAGTGACTGCTGCGGGGTACGGGGCTTTTCGGGGAGGTGGTGAAATGTTCTAAAACTGTACTAACAGTCGCTCAGATTCATGAATATACCAAAACTATTGAGTTACCCACTTTAAGTGGGTAAATTATATCATATGTGAATTATATTTCAATAAAACTATTATAGAAGAAAAAGAAATAGCCTGGAAAAAACCTAGACTATAAATAGTCTAAACTAGATAAGTAGAACAATGAATCAAAGAATCAAAAAAAAAAAAAGAGGCCAGAAACATACCATTAATTCAATATGCGATAAAATTTTCATTCTAAATCAGTGTTGAAATTTCAGGAAGTAGTTAATAAATTATGACAAAAAGTTAACTATTCATCTGCAAAAAAGAATATAGTTAAACACTGTGCTCACAATATATATGAAGACAAATTCCAAATGGGCTGAGATATGAATGGACAAAATAACGTACAAGTGTTTTAAAAAATGTTGGTACGTAGTTGACCTTCCTAAACAAGAAATAGGATGTAAATATTCCAAAGAAAAAGGCAGGCAGTTCTGATTACCTGAAAATCAAAGCCATTTATAATGAATTAATATAAAATTTAAAAATAAAGAAGGCTATAAAAATACCCCTACAGACAAATGTTTAATGAACAGAATGTAGAAGAAGTTCTTACAAGTTAACACTTTTTAAAAAAAAATAAAAAATTTTGGAAAAGATACAAGCAGGTAATTAATAGATAAAATATTTCATATGACCAATAAACACTGGAAAATATACTCATGGAATATACACATGGAATGTTGGTGGGAAAAGATATTCATTTTCATACAATGTTGGTAGGAGATACGTTGGTTTCTCTTTGGGGGATCACAATGTTACCATGTCTATGTAATTCTATAGACATACTATCTTGTAGTTCCAATTTAGAAATTTAGCCTTAAAAATACCTGTGCAAGTGCACAAAAATATAAGTAAAGATTATTGCAACACTGTTTATAGTAATGAAAAGCAAAAGCAAACTTAAGGGACTATTTTATATCATTCAGATGCCAGGGGCTTAGCACAAACCCATCCTCACCGTCGGATATCATGAAACAGCTCAGGTGCTGTATCCTGACCTGGAAAGGCCTCCAAGATACGTTCTCAAGGAATTACAAGCAAGTCTTAAAGCAACAGGTGTGGGCAGATCCCACCTGTATAAAGTGTGCCTGCAAATACGGGAAATGCTGACATGATTACTGTGGGATATGTGGTCCCCCTCACCCTGTTCTTGTTTGTTTTCAGTAAATAGATATTTGTGTATTATTGCATAAGTTGTAACTGCTGCTTAAAATAATAAAGGATGAAGTTTGGAGTGATTCAAAGTTGCTTTCCGACTCTCTGCCCCCTGAGCCTGTATAAGGCACCAGGCAGGGTGGCCGCTCCCCTCTGCAGACTTTCTGATGTGAGGCCACATCGATCTCACAGAGTCCGCAGGTGTTTAGAAACCTTGCTTTAGCTGATGGCTTCCAGAGTCACTGTACCCAGTCGCAGGTCAGCTTACGACAGCAAGGTTATCTTGGTACCCAAATCAGGAGAGAGCCCACTGTGGGCTCCTGAGGGCTGGGGACAGTGCTGACCGTCTTCCCTGACGGGGGTGGCGCTCACGTGGCCCCGCCCCAGAGGAAGAGAGGGCTGCTCATGAGGACAGGTCAGTGCCGAACAGCCTCTGTGTCTGAGGGAGGCTCTCGAATGGGGTCACTGGGAGTCTTGGTGACATTCGGGAACACTGGGCCCAGGATGTGCACAGGCTATCTCGGTCAGGAAACCAGTCACAAAGAACGGAAAGCTTCTCAGGCTATCATTCCACACCTTGCAGTACATCTGGGCTCCTCGGAGAACAGAGGCGGAACCTGGAGGTTAGGAACGGGGACCCGGGACCTACCTCTCTCTCTCTCTCTCTCTCTCTCTCTCTCTCTCTCTCTCTCTCTCTCTCACACACACACACACACACACACACACTCACACACACACTTTTCTTACTTCTCCTCAGGGACCAAACGTCCTTTCTCTCTCATCCTTCTCCCTGCCTTCCGCCTGCTTGTCCATCTGTCTGTCTGACTCTCACTCTCACTCACTCAGCTGGCTTCCTCGAGCCTGACGTGGTCTTTCCTTTCAGGCACATCCGTTCTCTGACCAGCTCCCCCCCTGGTAGTCCAATTCTAAACCATGAAGAGAGAGGTCTGGTTATCTCAGACCAGCCTTGGAGTCGCCCCTGTTCTGTGACAGCTGCTCCCTCGGTGGTGAGAGGGCAGGAGAAAGGCTGGGCACGGGGTCCCTGGGGAGGAGCTGAGAATGGGGTAGATCGTCATTGGAAGAGGGAGGAATTGGGGGGCATGACAGCACCTCAAGGCTTGAACAGGCACTGGGAACTGCAGGGTCCCTGCGGGACCCCTCAGGTTTGTGCTTGAAGAGGTGGCTCCTTGCCACAACGGGTCCCAGTCCGAACACCTCTGACCAGACCACAGCTCTTCTCGGTGCTGAGTCTGAGACCGGCCTCGGTGTCCGTCAGCCCTTCCTGCCCGTCTCTCTGTTCGAGCCACCCATGACCATCTCTCCTGGAAGACTCCTGAAGGTACATACTCTTGGATGTTGTGTTTCCACAAACCGATGTGAAATCAGCAAAGGAAAACACCCGTCTGTCCAAGAAGCCCCTCGGCCTCTGCATCTGGCTGCATGGGCCACCAGTGGATGGTCGGTTCTGTGGCTGGACGGTCGGTTCCGTGGCTGGACTGGAATTCATTGACTTGCACATTCACTCAGTGATTCCTCATTCAGCAGTTATCTGTGACGTTTGTCCTCTATGGCAAGTGCTTAGCCAGGCACCAGGCACACGGTGTGACCACGAGTCACATCTCGGTCTCTTAGGGCTTGTGCGTTGATGGGGAGTTGGTTGTAGAAGAGCATCTCCCTGTGATGGAAGCATCATCAAAGCCAACACAGGGAGCCATGAGGGCGTAGGAGGGAGGTCAGCCCCATCTGGAGGACCAAGGACATCTCTTCTTAGGAGGTGACGCTGACGCTGCAGGACAGTGGCAGGAATCAGTCAAAGTGGAAAGGGAGGCCATTTCAAGGCAGGGGAGAGCGTATGCCGGGCCCGGGCCCTTGAGCGGGGCCCAGGCCCGCCTGCAGGACCGAGACCCTCAGGAGCCGGGCCAGGCAGAGGAATGACAGGGGTAGCCCAGCTGCGCTGCTGAGTGACAGGAGGAGGGAGGGGCCTGTGGCCAAGTCACGTGGAGGGAGAACAGGGGACACACAATGACAGACTTCATGTGGGCAGGTGAAATGAGCATGATTTTATTTTAAAAGACCTCACTCCCCCAGCTCTGTGAAGGGTCAGTCGGAAGGAAGGAAGCGAGGACAGCAGGACAAAAGTACTGGGCAGACTCCCAGACAGAGGTGGTGGCCGTCGGACTGGGAGGGTGGGGTTAGAGAAGAGTCAAGGAAGTCGATCAATTTTAAATCCACTTTGAAGGCAGCGTTAGAAGGCTGTAATTATTTGGAAGGGGGAGGAGAGAGGTCGTGGCTCCTGAGACAGAGGAAAGTCACGGTAAGCAGTGCCACGGGCTCAGTGTGGCGCCCGGGGTGGAGCTGGCGCTCAGGAGACGCCCAAACAGAGACACCAGGACCCCGCGTGGAGAAGGGACCTCCGCCAGAGTCAGGGCTTGTTCTGCCTGGAATTCGAGGGCAGCCTTCACCTGGTCGCTCACAAGCAAACTGTGTTCTATTGAGTGGCCCACTGACAGAGTCACGCGTCCCTCCTCTGTGACCGTGGAGCCACCACGACCCCAATGCCAATGATTGTTGGCCAAGAATGTGTCTCGGATAAGCACGTTTATCTTCGGCACTTTTTGCAGTGGAGGCATGTCACAGCCCAGCTCTACCTTGATACTGCAATTCTGGTGCACGGCCGTCCTGGCTCACCTCCGTGCTCCTGGTACCCTGTCCCCAGGGCGGGCGGGCGGTGACTGTTCTGTGGTGGCTTCCACGGGACAGGTTTATAATTAGGACCTAGTCTGGGAATTACAATGCATGCACAAATTGCTCTGATAATTAATAGTGACACCTCTGAAAATAGTTGCTCAAAAGCCATCTGCTCAGAGCTGCAGCCTCTTGGAAGCCGTGTGCCTGTGGGCGGAGCGAAGCCCTCAGAGGCAGAGCAGAGAGGCCCCAGGGCGGGGACAGAGGGGACAGAGCTCAGGCCCTCTAACTCCAGCCCATGTGCCTCTACCAACGGCAGCTCCTCTCATTCCGTCCGAGCCCACGAGGGCAGGCAGGGCAACCTAGAGCCCCGAGGAACTGGCTCGAGGGCTGATCCCTGCCTTGGTGGGGGGGTGGGGGCAGGGGAAGAGGGGGTGCCAGGAATTAACGTGCACAGTGACTAACATGGCTCTGACACGGAGGGTTCTCCGAGCTTCTGTCTGTTTTTCCCGCTGATGCTGGAGTTGACAGGCTGCCAACGTTTACGTGAGTTGTCAGACTCTCTCCTGTCCCACTGTCCCCCACCCCCACTCACCCTGTTAATTGATTTGGTTGACGGAAACCTCTGGCTGATCCACATCCACTCCGACAGGCCGGACTCGCTGTGGGACCAGCAACTTCTCCAGCTGGGTCTGTCTTCACGCCCCTAGGCTGTGGCCCGCTTGGACCTGAGCTCGGAGCCCCAGGGCATTGACACTGCCCGGCCTCTTCACAGGGCTGCGCGGGAGGGACCTCCCAGGGCCGCCTGGAGCACAGGACGCAGAGAGGGTGGGTGTGTGGCCGAAGGTGGGCAGGGGAGGGCAGGAGGCAGATGGGGGCCACCTGCCCTTTATGCTCCTGACTCTACTCAGTGGCTCCACCTCTGCACCCCAGTGGCAAACACACCCACTCTTCACAGAATCAAAAGGGCTTCCGTCTGTCCTGAGGTTCCAGTTTGGATGTGTGTGCCAAACCACGGGGAGGAGATTCCCGGCCTCCTGGGGAGAGTGCAGTGAGTCCCTGGCACCGACCTCGGCCTGTGGCTGTCGCGAGAGAAGGGGCCTCCTGCTGGGGCAGGGGACAGCGGTCAGCTCCTGTCCTGGTGGGATCCCCCAGTCCCACCCCTGCTCTTTGCTGGACTCATCTTCCAGGCGACACCCACGTGTTTGAGGCTCTCCGTACTGGTCACACTTTCTTTCATTTGGAAATGTCGCCCAGAACAGCTACAGGTCCAAGAGGGTGGCTCGCAGGCTGCCTGCGGCAGGCCCACGGGGGTGGACCCATGGCGGGCAGCAGGGATGGCGCTCAGGGCTCTGGGTGTGGAGGCAGGGCCGCACTCAGGCGGCGGGGCTGCGGTTTGGGGAAGGCAAGTGGTCGCACAGATTTGTCACCTCCAGGAGGCATCGGGATGGGTGGATTGACCACCGTCCCCACTCTCTCGCCTCCATCTTGCTGGCCCAGGTCCGAGAACCGCCTGGACGGAAGCTGCGGACCCGCCCTAACGAGGCTCACTGGGAAACCGGGCGCACGCGCAGGACACCAGCTTTTCGTTTTAGGACGAGAAATGTAACTGTGAGCTGGACGAGATGCTCACATGAGCCTGACAACGGATACTTCCCCTCCCTGTGGGTGAGCTCTGTGGCGGGTCAGCTATGACAATGCTGCTTGGTGACCGCCATCCTAGAGCAGGATGGAGATGCGCAGATAGATCGCTTAAGGGCACCCGGGGTCTGTTTCAATCAAGGATGGCAAGGTACACAGACACAGAAGGGACCACTGTGAAGGAAGACGCTTTTATCCTCACAGGCCCCTGGAAGCAGGACGCGCAGCCGGTCACACAGAGCCACGCGGGGAAGCACCGGGGGCGGGCAAGGGGAAAAAAATCGGGGGTGGGGCACGAGGCTTTGCTGTGATTTCCATGACAAAGAACAGGGGGACAGGCTCAGGATGGGCTGGTGGCGGTGATTTCAGGGCTCTGGGCATGAGCGCTGTCCCTGGTTGTCTTGTGCCTGACACCCTGGGTGACTCGGCAGGAGAACAGTGGCCCTGAGCAGGGGACCACGGAGGACACGTTGTGTTGACTCTGGGTTGCTTGGTTTGCATGGAAGGACACACTTGCAGGCAAGGTGTTTGTCTTCCTTAGGAGCTGGCTAACCCTGGGGAGGGGGCCCCACAAAGGGTCATCAAAGCCCCGACATGTCAAAGCAACCAAATACAGAATGAGAAAGCATGATTAATATAATGTATAATTTATGCATGCTTGTGAGCGAGTGACTCGTGTCGGTTTATTTCCCAGCGCGTGTTGGATGCCCACTGTGCCTCAGGCCCTGGCAACAAGTTGCACATATTGTCCCTGCCCTGTGGGGGCTCAGAGTTTAGCGTCAGGCTCCAAAAGCCCAGTAAGCCCACATCCAAAATAAAGGTACACCTGGTTGGTCGACGGGAGGCTTGCCGGTGGCCAGCAGACCCTCCCTCCTCCGCAGAGCTCAGAGGGCACCGCCGACACCGGATTCTTCTTTTCTGATTCCCTGCGCCAGTCCTGCGCAGGTCTGATGGCCACAGTACCTGTTTAGTCCTGTTGATACGTCTCATCAGGCCATAGCCCTCTCTCTGGCCTGGGAGCCTTTCAGGTTGTCGCAAGCGACTGTACGTAGCTCAGCCTGGGTAAGTTCTGTGTTGATTTCATGATTCGAGGGCATGTTTCCAAGAGCCATGTTCAGGTTGATTCCATGCCCTCTAAGAACGAGAAACTGGTGATCTGTTGCCACGTGTGATTTCTTAGGCAATGTTGTCCCCTGAACCGTACCGGTTCCCACTGTTCTAGAGTGACCTTTATCACATTGCCCAAGTGTGGCTCTCAGAGGGGACGGGAGAGTAAGGTTGCAGTGAAACCCCCCTCACTGGGGCCTGCAGGTTCTGAGATGTTGCAGGGAGGCCGTGTGTCCCCAAGGACCTCTGTAGGCATGTCTGCGCTCCACACCATCCAGAAACCCCCAAGAGAAGGTCAGTGGAAGCACGCGGCGGCACGTGCATTGTTCCAGCAATTTCCAGCTCACAGTTAGGTTCCACAGCGGGGTTAACAGGTCAGTATTTTGCAACTCAAAACACACGTTTTAATAGGAACAATGTTATCAGAGCCAGGCTCCCATACCTGTTCCCCAAGACCTACTTCACTTCCCTGGAAGATCCCGCCGTCGCCACGAGGGGATTGCACGGGATCGCACAGCCGGCCGATCCACGAGGATGCCAGTGTTGAGCAGAGCGGCCGGGCAGCGAGGCCACCAACCCAGAATCGTCCCGGGCCCTGTCGGGGGCCGGCTCCATTCACGAAGCAAGAAGACATCGCGGTTGGCCACTCCGTGCAAAATAGAAGAGTGTGGCTGTAAAACTGGGGGCGTCCCTTGTGCGACGTGCCTCGCGCCAGCGATAGGCCTCGCCCCTCCTTATCCTCCCTGTCCATCTTCCACGACCCCTGTGCGCACTGAAGTTCCTCCCGGGGCTCCCCGCTGCGGCTTCAGTTTCAGCTAGGGAACCAGTCGGGGAGTGTTTCCGCTCCGCATGGCGGCGGAGAACCGAAATCAGCTGAGCGAGCTGGCTTCTCCCTCACGTGAAAGGAAACACCGGTGGTTGGCAGTGCAGCAGACGGTGGATGCGCGCAGCCCACTGGCACCCGGAGTCCTCATCACTCTGTCCAGGCAGCCTCTGCGGCCCAGGCCATCGGCAGGAGGGCGGGGAGGAAGCCGGCCTCTCCACCCCGACTGTGCGCCCTTTCTGCTTACATCTCGTTAGCCAGACTCTGGTCACACGGCCACAGCTAAGGACAAGAGAAACTGGGAGACAGCCTTCCAGCTGCGCACACGGCCACCGTGTGGGCTCGGGTTGGCGTGGGCACCTGCACCTCTGTCACGGGGATGGATGCTCTTATGTGAACGTCGCCAGCTACAACCATGGTAACAGGAAGAACTACTTGATAGGATGGGCGGTGTTTGTGCAGAGCACCAGGCGAAGTATTTAAAACACACCGTCTTTTCATTCTCGCAGTGACACTATAAACCAGGCAATTATTGTCCCAATTAGTGATGTGGAAACTGAGGCCCATGGTTTGACTCCCGCACATTTCACCTTTTCCCCTGAGACTAGCAAATGTCTAAAAATGTAGTGGGGTTGATCTGCGCGGGCCTGGGGGCTGCCCTGGCCCAGGGCAGCAGACGGGCGAGCCTCCCTGGCCACACTTGGACTTCTGCTTGTTAACACGGTGGACGGGCTGACCGGCCTGAGCAGAGAAGCCGACTTTCTTCCGGTCCCCGCGCCACAGATCTGCTGTCATTAGCTCGCAGGCACCACCCCGTTAGCCCTGCCTTCTTTCTGTGTCAACTACTGGTGATTTCAGTTACACGGTTCTAGTCCCGGCTACAGAAAGGTCGCCAGCTGGCCAGCACCTGCCCAGTTAGGACTGGGCTGCTCTGCCCGTGAATCTCAGAGATGAGAGCTGAAGGGGCAACAGGAAATGGAGGCGAAGCGGAAATCAGGAGGGGAGCGTGGGGTTCGGAACGGCAGATCCATGTCGGTGGGCCATTTACGTGGGGGCCAGAGACTCGGGGGTCCCTGAGAGGGTGTGTGCCTAATCTAATCTGACAGCAACCCCCATACTACTGCCGCCTCACTCACGGGCAACTCGGACCCGAGGGAAGCAGCCCGTACCCCGGAGGGTCACTCAGGCTGAAACACTGACGAGCTGGGCTCTTCCTACCTGCCCAGAGAATCCAAGGTGGGAGGCAAGATCAGGGCAACAGTAACGGTCAGGCTGGGGGTCACGAACGAGCAAAGTCAGAAGCAAAAGCCAAGGTCGAAGCCCAAAGCCAGAGGCCATGGGCTGAGCCAGGGATGGCCACCAGGACTTGAGCATGCATGCAGGGATGATGTGGGAGGGCTGACACAGGGCCCCTGGGTCACCTGCCTCTGTGACAGAGATGATCAATGCATTAATGTCCCGGAAGCAGACAGACACATCGTCCTGGGCAGTGTGCAGTTTGGAATCAGAGTGGGTAGCCCCTGAAATCCAGCCTGGGTGCCATGTGCTTAGCCATGGGCCTGGTCCCGAGAAGTGGGCCTTTGCTAAATGGTCCGCCTAGAGGGGCCCCTTTCCTAATTCATACAAAGGCCGCATAGCCCACGGCAGCCCTGGAAATGGGCATGAGTCAACCAGAAGACGTGCCTCTCTCCAAGGTCTCACCTCTGCTATCCAGACCCCTCCCCGAAAGACACACAGACACGCGGACACACACTCTGTCTCCTCAGAGGTGCCAACCAGAAACCCCGGTGTAAGAAGGGGACTCATGGGATGTGTGAGGGGCAGGAATCCCCTCCCCAGATGCCACCTGCTGAGCGGGCCCCTCTCTCAGGACTCAGGCCCCACGTGCGCCCACTCTGCTGGGCTCCCGGTCCGTTCCCCGTCCTCTGTGCTAAGTGCCCTAGTGACTCACGCAGAGCCTGACCTCCCCGGCAGGTTCATAGGCCGGTTGGCCTCTGGGTCCCCTGTGACCCAGCCCAGGCCTGGGCACTCAGTGGGAATAGTGGTGTGAGTGCCAGGGATTCCTGCCACCTCTTCCCTGTGACCCTGGCTTTTCTGGGCCAGCACTGATCTTCACTGCCAAGTGGAAAGGGACTCAGTTCACTTTCCTCCCACCTCACCATGGTAACGTGATGACAGTGAGAGATGCCCACAGTGCCCCTAAGCCTGCTGGGAAATGTTACTACTGACCAGACATTTTAAAGACCTTGTGTCAGTGGATGTCTGCCACAGTACCATGAATTTTGTGTTAATATGCTCACTTTCCCAGTGAGAAACCAATAGCTCAGAGAGGTTAACGGATTTGTCTAAGACACACAGCAGAATTTGGAACTGTGTTTTTAGAGCAAAGCCCATATATTTCTCCTTTTCCCTCTTCGAACGGAAGCATTGTTATTTCAGCTCACATCAAAGCTTTTACTGGACGTCTAGCATATAGAGGCCAGATACTCTGGGTACAATAATGAATAAAATTTAATTCCTGTCCTTAAACCAATGTTGCTTATGGATTCCAGCAAAGAAAGATCCTCTGAGTGGAAATAATGTAATTTCTGAGGCTGGGGAATGTGTCATCAAACATATGGCCTCTGGGGGAGGCAGGTCCCCTTTCACTAAGGGTCCACAATCTACGACCAAACGCAAGCAGACTTCCCACGGCCCTGCCATGTCGGGGAGGCGGTCCCCACTCCTCTTGAAGGGCGCCAGGCCCCGTCTGCAGGCTGGGGTTGCCGACGGAACTCGGCTGCAGTGCCTGTAGCTTGCTTGGCTGTTCGCAGTTGCCTTGGAAAGCTGTCTGCCTGCCTGAGCTGCACCCTCCTGCCCCAGGGCACAGGCCGCCTGCAAAGAGGGCGGGCGCGGGGCATCCGGGGAGCCTGAGGCCTCCCGCAGCCCCGGCTGCTCCCGTGAACACGAGTCAAGTACGACGTTTAAAGCCTGGGAGCTGTAATGTCCAAGTGGTTCCAGTCAAAAAGATCCCTTCTTGTTTCTTAAAGGAGCACCCAGGCTGCCTTTGGCTCGTCTGCTGGGCTCCAGGCCGGGCACGAGGACCCGCGCGTCGGTGGCTGGGCAGAGCCCCGGTGGGGACCCTCAGAGTTCCTGCTGGTCTCCCAGGGTGGCAGCCAAGCGGGTGGGGGCTAACCCATTCCCAGGGGCTCCCGGCCGGGCCTGGTCGGGGGGAGACACTGTTTGCCTAGTTGTTCTTTCGGACGTTTCCCATGATTCCAAACTTTCCCCGGGGGGTTGGCTCACAGAACAAATAGCAACGGGTCTTGTTTGGGAGGCGGGGTGGGCAATGGAGAGGGGGATCTGAGCCCGGGCCTTAGCTCACAGTCACCCTGGAAGGGGCTGCCAGCCAGTTGTCAGGCTGCTTGAGGGAGCCCGAGGCTTCGTTGCTAAGCGGTCGGCTACACGGGGCCCCCAGCCCCTCCCTGCCAGGCGTGGTTCTCATGACCCCTGGGCTCTGGGAAGACTCTGACCGCTGGCGGTTAGCCCGCCAGCCCAGGGATGAGCACCCAGGAAGGAGGCTGGTGGCAGACAGTGCATGTACAGGAGCGTGGGGACCGTCTGAACCCCGTGTCCCCTCTCCCAGTGGCTCAACCTGGCCCTGCTCCGCAGCAGGCTCGTGGGGACCACCGACCTCCTGCAGGGGCAGGGAGTCAGGAAATAGCCCCTGTGAGCCCTGCCTTTGAAATGCTGTGCCATTACTCAGACGTGGCCACACTCGCCCACCCCAGAGGCGACCTACATGCATTTTTGTCTTTGGGCAAATGAACAAGGCCTCGAGTGGGAACCGCCCTGGCGGGAGGAGGAAGGCTCCGGTGCATCAACCAGCGGGAAGGGTTCTGGCCTGTGAAACTAAGCGCCCCTTTCAAGGTCCAGGAGCAAAGGGGCAGAACAAAAGGGGCGTGGTTTGGGGGAGGGGTAGGAAGAGGAAGTTTGGTGGAGAGAGGCAGAGGTCATGGGGCGAAAACCCCAGCCGATCCAGGACCCCCAACTTTCAGGTGCCACCAGCTTCACAGGTGAGAGGGGGACTCACTGTGTGTCAGTGACAGCTTCTCCTGGACACTGGAGGACCTTGGAGCACTACCCTCACGCAGGAGGGTGCTTGGGAAACAGCCACCTGGCCCCCGCTCTTCACACCCCTGCACGGGTACCAGTGCCCCCAAACACACACCCGCACCCGCACCCGCACCCGCACATACAGGTCTCACTGGGGTCTAGCGACCTGCCAGTTAAAACAGCCGTGCTCTCCAGTAGAAATTACCAGCCATCCATGTAATTTAAAATTTCCTACTAGACACATTTAAAAAGTACAAAGAACAGGTAAAATTCATTTTAATAATGTTTTATGAACCAAACGTATCCACAGTATTATGATTTTAACATGTAAGTAAATAAAAATGATCAATGAGCTCTTCCAGGGATCTCTCCCTGCTGTAAATCTTGGAAATTCGCGTGCGTTTTCTGCTTCAGCGCATCGTGTTTGGAACCAGCCGTTCGCCCGCAGCCCCAGAGCCAGGGCGGCTTGTGCCGGTCCCTGGGGCAGCGCGGCGGGAGACCACAGTCATTCCGGAAAACCGCCTTTATGGAAAGCAGGCTCCGGAGAAACGCGGTTAAAACGGCAGGAAGGTTGGCTGCTCTCTGTTACTCAGTAGCTGCGTGACCTTGGTTCCCCAAGGGATGAACATGCCAGATCTTTGGGCAAGGATCCTTTTAATTGTGTGTGTGTGCATGTTTAAGTGCATTGCATGTGCCTGTGTGCACATGTGTCGGTATATATGTGTGCATGTGTGCATACATGTGCATGCATATGTGTTTGAGGAGGGCATGGGAGAAGCTGCTTGGACCAGAGACAAGGTGATTGGGAGGTGATCGGAGTTGGTGGGTCAGGGAAGGGCTGCACTGAAGGACCCCATCCTCCCAAGAGAAAAGGACTTCATTTAAAACGTCCCAGAACATTCAAGATCAGCTAAAGGAAATGACAAAGAACAGATCATTCCCAGCGGCGTTTCTGGCATCAGCAGAAACTGCAGGTGCTACGGTGGGAGGGTTGGGAGGGAGCAGAGCAATTCTCCGGGAACAGTCCAGAGGTGGACTTGACGCTGCCTCAGTTTCTCCTCTGAGCTGGGCAGTGAGGAGGACGGGGCCTGGGGCGCCAGGAGCCAGGCGCAGGGTGTAAATGTTCTGGCGCCCTGAGTAATGGCGCTAAGTCGTGACGTTGACAGCACCTGCTGAGAGGGGACCCATGGGGCACTATGGCCCCAGCAAACAACGTGGACTTGCAGCCTGGAGAGCTGAGTTCGGGTGCTCGCTGGGTGTCTAACCCGGAGAGGATTCACGCTCCCCTGTACCAGGTCCCCACTCGCCCGTAGAGCCAAGTGGGCAGGTGGAGGAGGCAGCTGGAGGGGGACACGCTGGCGCTGAAGCCGGAGCAGCCGTGGCTCTGGGACACCCCCGCCGGCGCGCACGTGGGGCCTCAGAGGGAGAGAGGGGCTGTGTCGGAAGCTGCTCTCCTCCCTCGTTCCGTGTTGCTTGGGATGGTTTCTTGGAGTGGAGAAACAGACTGGGAACACTTTGAGCTGTGCCCAGGAAGCCAAATTTTGGGGGAAAACAGAGCCGTGGTGGGTGGCGTGATGCCAACACTCCCACCGTGGCCCACTTCCAGCTACAGCCAACTTGGAAAACTCCCAAATACTTACCGGTTGGCCCAGAGGGAGAAAGGCAGGTCTGGGGCCATTATGGGGAGACTCAGAGTTCAGTCCTCTGTCACGTCACCGCAGCCCTGGCCCAGGGGCTTAACGCTCTGGGCATCGTCTTGAAATTCTTGGTAACTGAAGTTCTGGATTTGTGTTGTAAGAGACACCTGATGGGACAGCAGAGCCCATCCCATGGGGCTTGGCTCTGTGTGGTCCCCTGGGACTCCTCCTCTGTCCCCCACCCCCGCAGTGAGGACCGGAGGGAACGGGCATAGGGGAGTCCAGGCTGGTCCCGAAGGTGGCAGGGGACCCGGTCCTGTGAGCTTCTTGCTCGTCCTGACGCAGGCACCGAGCGTGCCTCGGCCCGGAAGTGGCAATTCTTGGGGACTGCCGCGGGCCAGGGCACGGCACTGCGGTGGCTGGCAGAAGGGGCCATGCTGGGTCCCAGGCTGGGGTCTCCGGGAGCCCGTGATGGCCTGTACTCTCACCCAGCAGGTGTCCCCGTGCCCAGGGGGTGACAGTAAACAGCAAATCAGAAACACCATGACAGGTAGTGAGAGATTGTGGAAAAAAGGAGAAGTTTTAAATCTTAGTATCTTTAACATCACCCTCTCCCTGCAGACGGAACACAGAAACCTGTGTTTTCACTTCTCTCTGGGGCTGCCAGTTGCGTGGCCCGAGTGAGCCCCTGCCTGGGGCGGGGGACCTGGGTCAGCGAGGGAAGGACAGGGTTCACTAGGTCGCGCTGGTTTCCTCCCTCTTTACGGGGCCTCAGGTGCACGGAATTAAGTTAATCACACTCCTAAGTTCAAGACAAACTTAGATCCACATAAAAGATCCCCTCTTTTGTCTTTTTATTTAAATTTCCCCTTTTCCCTTTAGTCCCATCCTCCATCTCGCCCATGCACTTAGCACCCACTTTCCTGAGGCTCACATGGGTCCATCCGATGCACCCTCCACCCATGGGCTTATGCATATTTATGTTTCCGGAGAGTGTGCCTCATCATTTAGTAGTATGTCTCACGTGACATCTAAGCGATCTTGTGATGCAATCCTCTTCCTTTGTCGTACTTTTGCACCCACCATCAGGCTCTGAGGCCTCACTAGTGGCCCCTGCAGGTGCAGCGTTTGCTCACACGTTGGTGACACAAGCAGCGCCATGAAGAACGGCCTCGGGTACATTCCCTGCGCCCAGAGGTGCCCGTTTCTTTGCGTATACACATACATGTGAAAATGTCCCGCTAAACACACCTGGCTGCTTTCCAACGGGCTGCACTGGTCCCCGCTCCATCGTCCCCACGTCCCATCACCCGCTGCTACGCTCCAGCTTTTGCGCTCTGACCGGTTGATGTGGGTGTCACGTTTCTGTGCGATACTTAGTTGTTTGTGCTGTTCCAGCTGCAGGTGAGGCTGAGGGTCTCTTCAGGTGCTCATTAGGCTTGGGGTCCCCTCGTCAGCGGGGTCGGCCTCCTCAGGGCCACTGCCTGTGTATCTATTTATCTTCTTTTCCTGGCTGATTTGCAAGAATTCTTTAAATATTCTAAATACTTTCATCACTTACAGTAAATGGATATAATTTATTCCAGAAAATATTCTCACCTGCCTGTTCACTTTGTCTCCAATGTCAGTTATTGAACAGAAATCTTAACTTTTAAAAAAATATTTTATTTACTTAGTTTTCTTTTAGAGAGAGGGGGAGAAACATCAATGTGTGAGAGATAACATCGATCGGTTGCCCCGCTACTGAGGACCCAGCCTGCAGCCCAGGCATGTGCCCTGACTGGGAATCGAACCAGCGAGCTTTCAGTTCACAGACTGGCACAGTCCCTGGAGCCACACCAGCCAAGGCAGGTGAATCTTGACCTTTAAATTAATGGAGTTGACTGAATTTTTCTTTCGGGTATATACCTGTTACACTCTGTTTAGTAAGCCTTTCCCAGCCAAGGCTACAAAAGTATTCTCTTCCCTTCCCTTCCCTTCCCTTCCCTTCCCTTCCCTTCCCTTCCCTTCCCTTCCCTTCCCTTCCCTTCCCTTCTAGCTGCATGGCATCGCCTTCTATATTTAGGTATTTAATAATCTGGGCGGTTTCCTTAAATTGTGTGTCTTCCTACAAGTCTACAACTTCACACATGTCTAGAAAAGCGAGGTGAACCCCAAGGGCCCGACCGGGACTGCCTGTGACAGCCGGGGACGGGCAGGTGGCTGGCCCTGCGGACGCCCCTCGTACCGGCCGAGAGGTCCGGGGCAGAGGCCCCCCTTCTGTCTTCGCCCCGTTTGTGACCAGTCCGTTGTCCCTGTGGCCCATACTCTGTCGTCCTTTGATGCACTTAGCACTTACTGTGAAGCCGAGGGTGTCCCTGGCCTGCTCATGCTCTCTCCACACATGCCACCCCCCCACATGTCCACAGACATGCACACATACCCACACACTCCCCCCACGCCGTGCACACATGCACACCCCCATAGACGACATACTGCACACACACCATGTGCACACTTACACACGTGCACACCCATCCACGTGCACTCCCCCCCGCCTATGCACAGACAGGGGCATACCTGCGCACACAGAGCTGCTCAGGCCCTCACAAGGCTACGTCATCCCTGCCGCAGGTGGCACTGTCACTCTCCATTCTCCACCCCTCTGACTTGGGGGACACGGTCATGGGGACCCACCTGTCTGCAGTGGTACTGAACTATCATTTTCATCTCTACTGTGGCATCTAGCACGGCTGCATTATCGATGGTCACACTGATAGCAGAGACCCCCCAACCCGGTGTTGCACTTGTCCCCTCGAGTAGGCAGTCACCAAGGCTGTCAACAAAGAAGACAGAGCTAAATGGGCCTCAGAGTGTCCTGCTGGGGAGGTCACACACCCTCTGCGGCCTTTCTAGTTGGACCCTGATGGCCTTGCCTTTCGGCAGACCCTTCCCCCCAGCGCCTGCTGCCCAGGGTGTGGTAGACAAGGCCGCATCTGAGTTCGGAGGTGGCAGAGGAGCTCTGATGCACAGAAAGTGCAGTCTGGTAAGTGTGGGCCAATCAGTTGCCAATGTCGGGCAGAGTTTTAGCCGTGAGCAGGACGACAAGGAGCCCCCAGTCCAGAAGGGGCACAGGACGGCACTCACAAGTCATTTTACGGAGCGGCTAGCGCGGGCCAGACAGAGGTCCAGAAGGTGGGTGCCGGACTCCAGGTGGGCAGTGGCGAGGGTTTGGGCGGAAGGAGGGAAACTGGGGACACATCACCTGGGTCGGGGGGTAGAAGCTCCACCACACCGCGGTTGACTGTGGTGACGAGTTCGACGTGGCCCGTGAGGGGAAGCCGTGAGTACGCTCGCTCTGGGTGAGCGGCTGTCACCCAGTGAGGTGGAAGCAAGGATGCAGGACACGAGTTCTCTGGGGAGGCGGCGGAGGACAGAGTCCGGTTTTCTACCCAGCATGGACTGTCCCCTCCCCTACAACATGGTCCTTTTAATTTGATCTGTGCCCAACGTGCTGCAGGAGAAGCTGACCCCAGCCACACTTCGGGGGGCTCTGAACACTGGGCGCAGCCCCGGTGCTGGGAGCTCCTCCATGGAGTGAGCTGTGGGAGGTGCGCCCCACAGCTGGGCCTGAGCCAGAACCGCCTCTCTCTGTCTCTGTCTCTGTCTCTGAGGAAGAAACAGGCCACTCTGGGGCCCGGGAGCAAGAGAGGGGTCAGCCTCGCGACGAAGCTGACCTGGTGGCGCAGAGCGGACAGGGGCAGGAGTCAGCATCGCCCTGGGAGGGCCGCGGGGCTACTGGGGAGACCCGCTCTGACGCGGCCCAGCCGGGAGTCCCTCTTCTGTGAGCCAGAAATTCCCTCAGGGCCCAAGTCTGTCTAAACTGGGTTTCTGTTAATTGTAACTGGAAGCGCAGTAATTGACGCAGAGGGACAGACTCCTGGTTTGGGAGAGTCGCGCCTGAAGTGGGGACTGAAATAAAGACAGAGGTCCCACTGCAGGAAAGAGACGCCGCACAGCTCCAAACCCACAGGCCATGGGGCCGCAGGCCGAGCCCGGGGCGGCTCCGGAAGCCCGGCCCAGGACAGTGCAGGGGGCCGGGAGCCGCGGGCGGAGAAGACCAGGGCCCGGTGTCCCGGAAGAGGTCCGGGCGTCCGGGAAGTTTCCTCTGCGCTCCGTGCGTGGCCGGCATGCAGGGAATCTGCGAGGAAGGGGGACTGTTACTAAAAGTAGCTGGAAGGCCAGTCGTGAGCGCCGTCCGGGCGGGGGGCAGCAGTGGGAGTGGGAGCTGCTCACTGGACGCCACAGGTCACGCAGGCAGCCAGGGTAAACGGTTAATGGTGACAGTGGAGGCAGCCAGTGGTGACCCCCTCACCATGAAACACAGATAAGGAAAGGAGAGAAAAAAGGCAGTGGTCTGCAAAGGAGTTCTTCAAGATGAGGGAAGGCAAGAAACGTTCACAAGCCAACTTGAAGGACATAGTGGAGAAAACTGGGGTGAGACGGGGGAGCGGGGGTGGAGGAGGAGCCGCGAGCCCGGAAAGGTCGCGGCCTTGACGGAGGACCACTCGCGCCCGCGGTGGGGGACGGGAGGGAGGATGACAGGGACGGAGGGGGCAGAGTGGACACTGGGGAACGATTGCACAGGCGGAGGACGCCGGGGGAGACACATCCCAGGAGTGGCCTTGGCAGTGGGCAGCTGTGGTGGGTGGAGATGGACCTCCCAGGACAGGGAGTTAAAGACCCACACACGCCTCCTCCCACCCCCTTTCCCGTGCTCCTCACTTCCCCTCCCTCTCCTCACACAGGCAGGAAAAAGAGAGTCAATTATCTTTGCAGTTTGAAAATGAGTGGGTGGAACGGGGACCACCACGGAGGACATCACAGACCACCTTTCTGTAGTTTGAAGAGTCAGAGGGGCTCCTTGGAGGGACAATTGTATGGGGGGGCGGGGTCCCAGGTGCTTGATGATGCTCCGCCTTTCGTGTCTCCAGTCACAGACTCAGGTGCGGTGTGGTGACAAGGAGACACACGGTGAGGGACAAGTCCTAGGCCTGCCAGTTCCCGTCTGACAGAGCCGAGCTCACTCTGGTCCCTTGAACCACACACACACACAGGTGGCTTTCGCCTGATCACACTGCTTTCCTGGGCAGGTGTCACTGTTGGCTGCAAAGCTGCAAAACCGTGAAGCTGGGCGAGGCTCCATCCTCTGCCCTGTTCTCTCTTCCCAAAGCTGGGAGAACCCGCCCCCCGGCTAAGGGCGGCTGGCAGCCGCTGGGCTGGCATGTGAGATCCTGCCTGGGGAAGGGCTGATCCAGGAGCTGGCCCAGGGAGGGCCCTCTGTCTCAGGTCCTCCCAACAGGCAAGCATCCCTGTCCTGCTCACCTGAGCAGGGAGGGACACGCTGGGCTCCAGCGGCAGAAGCAACTCCAGACACGAAGCTTGGAAACTTCCCGCACGGGAGCACATTGCGCCATGCTCGGGGGATCGGGATATGGGCCATCCAGCGGCCCGAATCCTGGGGTGTGGATGTCACTGAGCGGCCTCGCCCGAAGCAGCAAAAACAGGAAGCAGCCTGCCCGTCCTTCCCCGGCCCCGGAGGGACGCAGGCTGGGAAACCGGTTCTGGACGCCTGCCGGAAGCAGGCACAGGCCCCGGACTGCTTTTGTTTTGCTGGGTTTAAAAATTGAAAACTTGTAGAGGGGAGCAAATGCTTTCGCTGCAGGCGTTTACTTTGGCAAGGAAGGGTGCTGGCATCCCTTAAAGGGGGCTGGTCCCCGGCCCAGAAAACGCACGTTGGGCTCCTTGGCGCCTGGGTTCACGGCTCCGAGGACGTTCCAGGCCGCTCTGCCCCTGAGGTCCGCAGGGAGCCTATGTCTGCATCCCCACCGAAGAGCCGGCCATTCTAGAAGGACAGGGAGGGAGGACCCAGCACCTGGAGTCTCCTGGTGCCTCCTCCCAGGCCCGGCCTCCTCTCGTCCCACCGGGCCCAGCGGCGCAGGCAGGGTGGAGGCTGTGGGGTGCTGAGGAGCCAGGGGGCCGGGGTGGCAGTGCTGTGCCACTCTGCTGCCTGGGGTTCCCATGTAACAATGTGTCCTGTGTCCCCTGGCTTCTGCTGCTGATGCCCATCAAGTCCCAGGGGACACACAGACAGGTTGACTCAGGACCATCTCCCGAGGGTGCGGAATCCACCGGCGCTGGCTGTGCAGCTCAAAGGCCCTGCCCCTGACAAGGTGCTTGTGGGTCTGAAGAGAGATGTGTTAGCCCATCGTCTCACCGCACAGAGCAGAAATTCTTCACAGAACTAACACCCACATTGCTGGTCTGCTTCCTGGCACCTGTAAAGTGGGGGTAATCCCCCTCGCTTTTTCCTGTCGCTCCTGGAGAGTGGGCCTTGTCTTTGCTCTTTTCTAAGCAACAAGGTGGGAGTTGAAACAAAGACTCCATGATGGTGGAGTGGTGAGGACTGGGCATTTGCTGTCATCTCCTCCTGGTGGCTTGCGTGTCCTCTGCTGATGATGTCATCTCTCCCATGGATCACTGCCTCCTTAGAAAGTGACTATAGCCTTAGAAAGGCTATATCCCCAGTGCCTGGCACAACAGGTGTTCAAGATAGTGTCCGGGAGAGAAGTGGCTGGGGCTAGGGGAGGATGGGGAGGGGATGACAATGGGGCGGAGGAGGAAGGGGGTGTTATCATTGGGGAGGGTAGGAGTTATGTCACAGTGGGACATGATCAATTCATGTCAGTTTGGGGACAAAGCACTAAAATTGTACTTGAGAATACTCTCCATTAATTGTCTGAGTTCTAGATTCTGCTGAGAAAAACATCCTGAAATGAAGATTTCTTTCCTTCTAGGATTTTCTGGCCCTGGACTTCAAGTTCCAGGCCCCATTGTCACCCTTAGAAAGCCCTTGGCTCTGCCCCGCTCCCATCCAGGTGGAAGCCGGCTGGAGGGCATCTCTAACGAGCTCCTACGGCGGGGCTTCTCCGTCTCCTCCTCCCCGGGCAGACTCTGCCCCTTCTGACCTCGACGCGCACGTGCCTTTGGCGAAGGACTGCAGGGACAGGAAACTAGGGCAGTGGGGAGGTTTTATACCCTGTCCAGGCAACTATTTGAGGTAACTGACCTTACTGCCCGACGAGAGTCACACCCTAGGCAGTGCGCCAGCCAAGATCATGGGAACACTAGAACCCTTGCGCTCTCCGCCCAGGCTGGGCCTCGGGCAGGAAGCGGCCGTTGGAGGAGCTCGAGGTGAAACCCCGCCCTCCATCCCTGCAGCACTCCGGTACGATGGACAGTTCCCGGGTCAGGAATTGCAAGCCGGCCGTTCTATGCAAACACTGGTAGACGTCTTTATTAGCCTTTAGAAAACTGCTCATGGTGCTGGTTAACCATGACCTTCCCAGGTAAAGGCCCTCACTCGTGAATCAGTGTCAAGTCCCAGGAGGCTCTGTGTGCAAGCAGGGCCAGGGGAGTCCTGACCCACGGTCCTCCACGGGCACAAATTCCATCTGCTCTACTCGCTGAGCTGTCAGCTGTGTGCAGGCCTGAGCTGCCTTGTGCCCCTTTTCGCAGAAGAGGGAACTGGATGATGCTGCAGGCACCTCGGACGTGCTGACGCGGGGGGATGGGGAGCCCAGAATCTGGCCTGTCCTACGTGTGTCCTTTGCTGATGCTCAGGTATTCCAAGGCCGGGGTGGAAATGACTGTGGGGGTCAGGTTATAAGCAGGTGCAATAGGGCCGAGTTTACGATTTCAGAACGTAGAGAAACATTTGCATTTCCCCCATAATTCCTCACTTCAAAGGCATCGCAATGCTTTCTCATTTTTGCCTCTCAGTCTTGCTTGTCCTAACTTGACCAAGGTTCATCCCATCTTGGAGTACGATATCCTTACCCGAAGCACAAACAGCGCCCTAAATTCACAAACCCACTTCCTTTTGACGCGGCCACGTCATAGACACGGTCTGCCCGAGTTCCCCAGGCCTCTGCCCGTCGAGGATTTAGTCTTGTCTCCTGTGATGTGAAGTGGCCAGTCCCTTCCAGCTCTGGGGTCCGTCTTCCTTCCAGATAGTACCAGGGCCTAATCTTTATGGCCCTTTTCTTCCATCGAAGTATATCTGCCCATGGTTCTCAGGCTCCCGACCCCTCCAGCCCCCTGAAGCTGCTCATCTTCTCTCTCTCCCCCGTCTTCTATGCACTAGTTACCAAACTGATCGCCCTTCAGAGAGGTCCTCTTCTCCCCACAGCTCCTCCTGTGGGCCGCCCAAGCAAAGCTTCTTGGAGTGATGTCTCCTCTCTGAATCTACGGCAACTGATCAAAGCCTGGTCGCTCTTTAACATCCATCAGTGGCGACTGGTATCTTCTGGACTTGTTCCAACAAGTGTCCATTTGGGGTGAGGTTAAGTTTCCAGATTTCTCTGTGCTTGTCCATCTCAAGTCCCCACAAACTCCTTCAGGTCTCCAATCCTGTCCTTTTCAAAGAAATTATTTATCTCCAATTATGGTGAAATACATGTAAAATATCTTAACCATTTTTAAGTGCATAGCTCTGAGGCATTAAGTACACTCGTATGGCGGGCAACCATCCCCACCACCCATCCACAGGACCATTTCACCTTCCGAACTGAAACGCAGTGCCTGTTAAAACACCGCTTCTCACCCCTCACCCATCCCCGGCCCTTGGCAACCACCAGTCCTGTCTCCCTGAATCTGACAACTCTAGGGACCACGCATGAATGGAACCATGCAGTATTCCATTTTGTGACTGGCTTATTTCACTCAGCATAATGTCTTCAAGTTTCACCCATGTTGCAGACCATGTCCGAACTTCCTTCCTTTTTAAGGCTGAATAAAACTCCATCGGATGGTAGACCGATCTGGTTTAACTATCCATCCATCCACCCATCCACGGACACCGGGGTTGCTCCCCCTTTCGGCTGTTGGGAATGATGCTGCTGCACGAATATCTGGGTCTCTGATTTCGGCAGCTTTGGGGAGTCACCAGAAATGGCATCGCGGGACCGTGTGCTGATGCTGTTCCATTTTTTTGAGGACCTGCCGCGCTGCTTTCCACATTGGCTGCGCCGGCTAACGCAGTGCCTGAGAGCTCCGATGTCCCTGCATTCTCACCAACGCTGTCCCCTCTCGATCTTCTTCTTTTCGTTAAAGATTTTTTAAATTTATTTTCAGAAAGAAGGGAAGAGAGGGAGAGAAACATCGATGTGAGAGAGAAACATCGATCAGTTGCCTCTTGCACACGCCCCGACTGGGACCAGACCTGCAGCCCAGGCATGTGTCCTGCCTGGGAATCGAATCAGTGACCTTTTGCTTTGTAGGATGACGCCCAGCCTACGGAGCCACATCGGTCAGGGCCATCCTCTTCATTTATGATACAATTCATCACAAGGCACAGTTGAGGAGGGAGCGAGGCCAGGTACAAGGACCACTCAGGGAAGATCGAAGAGGACAGGCTTCTATAAATAGAGCCAGGGGTTATCTATGGCAGGGGGGCTGGGCGAGTCAAGATTGTCAAGCAAGAATATTGAAAATGGTCACATATACTGGTAAATGCTTTGTAAGTACAACGTGCATCTGTAAGGGCAAGGTTCACATCCATTATTATAATGTATTTATACGGTTGCACTAAGTTCATGCACCCACGTTGGTTCCAAGGACAAGAGAAGGGAGGACCCTTGCAGACACCTTCCCATGTATGGGTGCCTTACTGGACACTTTTTAAACAGAACGTCACAGCTGGAAATCAGTGTCACTGGCAGGAATCAGCCCCATGCAAACAACGGCACAGCAGTGACCAGGAAGTCCAGCTCAGTTCGATTTCACAGCCCAGGGCAAGTCGCTTCAGTGGCTCTTGCTTTGAAAGGACAGTAGACGGCATACAAACATCTATTTTAGGGAGAAACGCCCCGTTTCAGAGCCCATCCCAACAATGGAACTAGAAGAAGCAGGGTGGCCCGCGTATGCCAGTCTCTGCCAGTGGGCCCCAACCAAGCCTCCCTCTGTTCATCCCCTCGCCCCATTCAGAAATGCGACGCTTTTAGGATGATGTTGGCTGAGCAACGGCCTTCAGGTAGTGTAAGAATAACAACAAAAACGGGTCAGGTAGGGGTTGAGGGGCCAAGCCCGCCGACTTCGGTGCCCTGCTCAGGAAGCGGCCCTCCTCTGCGGACAGCGCTGCCAGCATCCTCAATGCCCGTCTACATTGGTGGAAGTGGGTGGGGCTGTGGGCTCCAGCCTCTGTTTGGCAAGCCCTCAGCCCAGATGGGGCTCAGTAATGACTTCTATCTACAAGGTGTTTAATCACATTCTAGAAGGGTGTGTGACTCTGTGTTCAATTATTCTGATTTAATGGTGTGTTCAGCTATGTCCCGCTTGGTTTGCTGTCAGCGATTATGGTCCTGGGGCAGAGGGGCAGGACCCAACCACCCAGGTCCAATTTATGCTACACACAGAGACAGAGAAGGCTCTGCCAGGGCCTGAAGCCTCCATTTGTAGATGTGTTTGGGGCTGCTGCCTCGGAGCCGGGCTGAGTTAGTCCAGGTGGGTAATTCGCTGAAATGCTCCCATCTGAATATCCCTCTGCACACAGACTTCCTTCCCTGGGAGGCAGGCGGAGAGGTGAATTTTAAAGCGAATTTTAAAGCAATGGAATTCTCTGACACCGTTGGTCAGATGCCTACTACTTGGTCACCTGATGGACAGGTTTGGGTGGCCAGGACACTGGTAGTATAACGCTTAATTGTGTCCTCTAATAACACAGCTAGTTTAGCCCTAGAGGATGTTTGCATGTCAAAAGGGGCTGATTATTTCTTACTTGCTCTTCTGCAAAACCAAGCTGCTCTGCAAATTCTCCGCAGGTCTGATGTCAGGGAGGGGAAAAAGAGGTCAGTATTTTTCAGTCTGCAGATGCTAATCATGGTATCAAAACGTTGGTTCTAAGGCTTTAGGGGGGCAATACATTTTCTGATATTAGGTTAAAGTGGAGGGGGTTTAGAGACTTTTTAAAAAGAAACTTGAAAGTCCCCAAATCTTTTATGTGGAAATATAAGAATGTCACCTTTGCAATTGATGCTCATTTAAATCTTTTATAAAATTCATGGAGACTTTCTTTGAGCCTAATTCCTATTATTCAAAGTCAAGAAGCTTGGTCTTTGGGTCAGTTTGGAGGCCATGGGTCAGAAACTTAATGCATTCCTCGGGTCGTGGCAGGGTTCTTCCCATTTTCCTCCGGTGGAGCAAATACACACTTTGACCTCCTACCTGCATCGAGCCTTGTGTTGAATTAAACCCAGTCGACCCTACTTCCTTTCCTGCTGGTAAATAGTACGTCTGAGCCGCGTGCCCTGACCCAGGGGGACGGCTTTGCATTTAAGTACAAAATCCACAACTGCATCTTACCGTTTCTTACCAACCAAAGCAAAGTGCTTATAAAAATCACCGCCTCCTCCCACTCCGGCTAGGGGATTCTGACGAAGGCTGGTTTGGCCTGGGCGTATCTGAGATGGCTTAGCAACCACCAGGAGCGGGGACTAGCAGTGGTGGCCTTCGTCTCTTAGAAAGGGTCGCACAGATGCATCCCATGGTGACCGGGAGGCAGAGGATGGCTTTGTCACGGGTGGCGGCTTGTCTTTGGGGACCTACCTTCCTTGTTGGTAACAAGGGAATTCATTGCTTGGTCAGTGTAAATCTTATGTCTGTTTTCTCTTTAAACTGCAGTATGAGGTTTCTCAGGAGAGTATTTCACACAAGCAGCAAGTGGTTTTAGTGTTTGAGTTACCCACTACCGGTCACAGCTCCGTTCTTTGTGAAGAGTCCGCCAAGGGCATTAGTCTGCTTTTTTATAGGTATCTCTTTTATCTTCAGTTCTACAGACAAGAAGCTGCGGTTTATGGCTTCTCAGGTCTTATGAAGACTCCTTATTAATGATATACAGGGTCCGACACAAATAACGCCCCTTTTTATTACAAAATCGTAAGCATGTAATCCTGTAACATAATAATACCACACTCAAGCACGCTGTATGGTATTTCAGGTGAGATGTTCAAATTAAAACTAAATTACTACACCCACATTATTCCCCGACCAACCACACTCAAGCAGGCCTTCCTTCTGCCGGACGCTGCAAAATCGAATTGTGTGTTTTCATGGGCTGGCAGCACATCAGGCTCCTGGCATCTCAAAGGAGAACTTGCGGTATCGCCGAAGGCAGGACTATATTGTATCCTCCCCCAAATGTAACATTCTTTTATTGATAAACATACTCCCTGATGCTGAGAACAGCAGGATAAAACCCTCTAATATATGAATTAACTTGGTCAGAACAGATGACTAGATGGTCAGCAAAAAGCTGCTTGACGTGACTCTAAAGAGAAAATAATGTTTTTTACTGGACATATTCCAGTATCTGGTTTGCAGGCACCGTGTCCTCACAGAGCCAACGTGTTCATTGTTACGGGTGCATTTGTACCCAACAGTGTCCGCCAGGAGGGCAGGTAGCTCAGCCACATACAACGTGGGAGCACGCCAGGAATTTTCTACGGCTTGGCGTTGACTGGCAACATCCGTCTGGGAAGCCGACCGGGCCAGAATCATCGGGCCGCCCCTCGGGCAGGGCCCTTTGGAGGCCGACGGGGAGATGATTTATTGTTTCGGCTGTGCAGACTGAGAAATATTTCTTCAAAAAACAAAACAACAACAAAACCCTCTGGTTTCATCCACGGGTCCCTCTGCATGAGGAAGGCGGGGGGCTCTCCATTCTACTGGATGGTGGTCAGATTCCTTTAAGTAACACCCTCGTCCTATCCATTTAGTTGCACTGAAAGCAAATGTCTCCGCCTCTGACCAACGAGAGCCGTTCCCCAGGCCTCGCCAGGGACCGCAGGCGACCACTGCGGTTAGGCTTCTATTACCGGCCAGAAAGGCTCACAGATACCTCTCTGATGGGCATGCGGTTCAGCCATGCCTCCCGAGCTCAGGGCTCGTCCGTGAATCAAGCCGACAGCAGGTCTGTGGGTTCTACCTACAAATAAGTTAAAAAAAAAAAATCCTCATCTGGGGACATGTTCTAGATTTCAGAGGGAGACAGAGAGGAAGCGGGGGAGGGGCAGAGAGACAGAGAAATATTGGTCAGTTGCCTCCCGTATGCGCCTCAAGCGGGGACTGCACCACCAACCTAGGTATGTGCCCCGACAGGAAATCAAACCTGCAACCTTTTCACGCGCGGGATGATGCTTCAACCAACTGAGCCACCCAGCAGGGCAACAAGTAACAGCTTTAGGTGTGACCCGCCCCCTTCCCTCCATCTTCTTCACCTCACGGTCATCTTCCGTCACCACGTGGACAGTCTTCCTTTTCCACTTTCATGTCAGATGTTGCTCCATGATGCTGGCAGGTGGCCTGCGAGCCAAGAATGGCTCTTCCAGCTTGAAAGGTGGTAAGTCGTTATTTAAAAACATGCGACAGTCTGTGGCGCCCGAGATGTTTACTACGTCCCATGCTGAGCAGTTTGCAGACGCCTGTCCTCACTGACCCTTCTCATTCAGAAGTCAGAACAATCCTTTGAAAACACAGGTCCTATCCCACCGCTTCCCTGGTTCACGGGCTTCCTTTCCATTCACAATGACATGCAGACTGCACCACAGCCTGCAGGTCTCTCGTGGGTTGGCCCTTACCTCTCTTCCAATTCTTGCCCCGTCACTAGGCAGCCTGTCTTTCTACAGCCTCTGACCCCGGGGTGCTTCTCCCTGACATTCTCCCCCCGCCCCCCGGGCTGCTCTCCCTCCGTGGCAAGTCTCTGATGCACAGAGGTTTCCTGAGCACACCATCTGCGTCTCAGTCACACATCCTCACGGCGACAGCAGCCTCGGAACAGCCCCCGGCACACGGTAACAGTTCAACGTCGCTGTGATGCAGCTGGTTAAGGGAGCCCATCCCAGGCCCTTTATTCTTGCCTTTCACATATCGAAATGTCCTCATGTCTGTGTCCCCATGTTGGGCTGTGGGCGCAGCTGGCCTTTGTCACTGCTGGCTCTTGTGCTCCGAGTGCAGGGCCTGGCATGCAGTGACAGGAAGGGAAGGGAGGGGAGGTGAGAGCCTCCCTGTGGAACCCCACCGCTGAGTGCATTTGGGGGTGCACCTGCATCTTTCTGAGAAGCAGCCTCATGAAGTCTCACGCTGCACCCCCGGGGGAACGTTTGGGTAGTTTTCAATGCCCCTCTCGTGTGAAGCCCATGGGAGGATCCCCTCTCAGGATAAGTCCAGGAATCACTTTGCTTCCTTGGAGTTCCTGACAGGGCGCCGGCTCTCAGGGCCGTGAGAACCTCGCACCGGATCGGGGCTCCCTTCTCGCTGTGGCCCGCGTTCCGTGTCTTCTTTCTCCCTTATGTTTGATTCAAACGTACAGTTTACCCCTTCCTGGAGACTTTTCAAATTCCTACAATTTGATTGAATGTATTTTCTTCTAAGTAATATCAAATTCTTTGTTGACTAAGATTCTAATTTTTAAAAACAAAAGGCATTTTTGGCGCATCACTTACCTTGGGCCTTAGTTTACCAAGCTGGGAAATGGGTACTCGCACCACTATCCAGTAAGGATACTGTTAGGATTAAATGAGATGGACAGAAAGTTCCAGGAACAATGTCTGGCATGCCGGGTCTATTGTAAGTACCGGTTACTCTTTAAGTCAGCTGGAGTTTGTGTAAGGAGGCTAAGCAGCATTCAGTAACAATCCTAAATGACCTGAAATAAATTCACACACACTCAGGCTGTCGACATATTAAATCATGAAAATCTACATTCACCTGACCACACCATTACTTATGTGGACTCTTTTAAACATTTATTAAAAAAGCAAAATGTACGTTCAGTTCAAAAAGAACAGTTAAAAATGGTAA
>PVJD01011673.1:0-44722 GCA_004026545.1 Mormoops blainvillei | reverse complement strand
TGGGCACTTGACATGTGGAGCTAGACTTGGTTTACCCGGATGCATTTGCTGGCTGGTCTAAGCCCCAGCATTGGCACTGAGTTTGAACTTGTATCAGGAATGTAACTCACCTCTGTCTGGTGACTCACTGAGAACCTACCTCCTGCAACTCAAGTACCATCAGAGACTCTCTCAGTGACTGAGCCTATCAGGAAGCTGGAGGTGGAGACAGGCAAAGGTAGATCCTGGGGTGCCTTAGGACTTTTGCTGACCTGGCCCTGGGCCCAGTGCTGGTAAAGGCTGGCATTGGTGCACAGCTTAGTCCTTCCCACACATACCCAGGTCCAGCAGAGGCAGCCACAATTTGTGGATTGTTTTGTAGCTCCAAACATGGTCCCCAGGGCCAGTCACAGGTAACATCTGTTATTGGACTGCACCACAGTCCCTCCTAAGAGGTCCAAGAGCGAATACACCCTGTAGCCATCTTCAGACAAAATCGGACTAGGATTCAATTAGCTGCACAAGCAACAAATCCAAAAGGAGATCTTGGCAGGTACCAGATCCTGATAAGGTGATTCTACTTCAATGTGGTTAGTACTTACGCAGCAGCTCATGCAGTGTGGCCAAGGCTGATCCTCATTGTCATTTACCATGAGGGTCAATCCCACACACAAAGGAGCCAATAGCAAACAAGAATCAATTATAAAAGAGGGCTCCCATAACCCATAAAAGGCTCATTCCTAGATCAAGGTGATCAAGGAGACTGTGCCACTGGGTTCCACAGGACAACTACTACATAAGGCCACCCTACCAAGACTGGGGGTCATAGTAGATCTTCCTAATACATAGGAAAAAATCAAAAAGAGGAAACCAAAATGGGGAGACAAAGAAACATATCCCAAAAGAACGGAATTCCACAAAAAGGACTTAAAATGGAGACAAGCAATCGACTAGATGCAGAGTTCAAAACATTGGTTATAACGACGCTCAGTGAATTTAGTGAGAACCTTGACAAAAAGATAGCAAGCATAAAAAAAAACATAAAACACACAAAAAAGAACCAGTGAGAAATGAATAATATCTGAAATGAAGAATGCACTGAAAGGAATGAACAGTAGATTGGATGAAGCAGAGGATTAAAGCAGTGATTTTAAAGACAAGGTAGCAGAAAACACCCAATCAAAGCAACAACAACAAAAAAAAATCATTAAAAAATAAGGACAGTTTAAGGGATTTTTGGGACGATATGAAATGTAACAATATCTGCATCATAGGGATACCAGGAGAAGGCAGAGCAAGAGATTGAGAACCTATCTGAAGAAATAATGACAGGATTTGTCCCTAACCTAGTAAAGAAGACACATAAGTCCAGGAAGTGCAGAGTCCCAAACAAGGTGAACCCTGAGAGGTCCATGTCAAGATACCTTATAATTAAAATGGCAAAGGTTAAATAAAAAGAGAGAATCTTAAAAACAGCAAGAGAAAGATAGTTAGCTACCTAGAAGAATTCTCCTATAGGCTATCATCTGAACACCCCCTCAAAAAAGAAAGAAAGAAGAAAGAAAGAAAGAAAGAAAGAAAGAAAGAAAGAAAGAAAGAAAGAAAGAAAGAAAGAAAGAAAAAAGCATTCAGGTCTGATGAGATTACCATGAAATATTCAAAGTGATTAAAAGCAAGGACCTATAACCAAGAGTATTTTTCCCATCAGAGCTATCATTTAAAATTGAAAAAAAAGAGCTTTTCATATAAGAAAAAGCTACAGGAGTTTGTTACCATCAAACCAGTACTATGAGAAATATTAAAGGGTCTTTATGAAGAAGGAGGAGGAGAAAGAGAGGGAGAAGGACGAGGAGAGGGACAAGAAAAGAAGATGAAGAAGCAGAGGGGGAGGAGGAAGAGGAAGGGGGGAAACAACTAGAACAACAAAAAGAAGAAACAGAAGAGCATACTTAAAAGAATAAAATGGCAATAAATACATACCTATCAATAGTCACTTTAAATGTAAATGGTTAAATGCTCTGATCAAAAGACATAGGTTAGCTGAATGGATAAGAAAACAGGATCCATATATATACTGTCTACAAAAGACCCACTTGAAAATGAAACGTCCTCACAGAATAAAAGTAAAGGGATAGAAAAAGATATTTCATGAAAATCAAAAAGATAAAAAGAAAACCTAGGGTAACAATATTTATATGTGACAAAATAGACTTTAAAACAAATGCTATAGTAAGAGACAAAGAAGGACATTACATAATGATAAAGGGAGAAATTCAACAAGAGGCTAGAACTCTTGGAAACATTTATATACCCAATATAGGACCACGTAAGTATATAAAACAAACCCTGATGAATATAAATAAAGAGATAAACAGTACTACAGTCATAGTAGAGGATTTTAACACCCCATGACATCAATGGATAGATATTCCAGACAAAAAAGAAACAGGAAAACAGCAGCCTTAAATGACACACAAGATCAGATGGTTTTAATTGATAACTTCAGAGCATTTCGCCCAAAAGCAGCTGTATTATACATTCTGATAAAGTGCACATATATTTTCTAGGACAGAAGACACCTTAGGCCATAAAACAAATCTTGATAAATTTAAGAAGATTGAAATATCAAATATCTTTTCTGACCATAGTGATATGATACTAGAAATCATTCACAAGGATAAAACTGAAAACACACAAAGACATTCAAGTTAAATAATGTTACTAAACAATGAATGAATAGGTTAAAAATGAGATCAAGGAAGAAATCAAAAGATACCTTGAAACAAATGGAAACGAGAACACAAAACCCAAAATCTGTGGGACACAGGGAAAGCAGTCCTAAGAGGGAAATTCATAGTATTACAGGCCTACATTAAGAAACAAAAAAAAATCTCAAATAAAAAATCTAACTTTACACATAAAGAAACTAGAAAAATAACAACTAAGTCAAAGTCAGTAGAAGGAAATAATAATGATCACAGCAGTAAAAAAAAAAAAGTCTAAAAATACGAAAAAAAAATCAGTGAAACCAATAGTTAGTTCTTTGGAAAGATAAACAAGATTGACAAACCTTTAACCAACCTCATCAAGAAAAAGATAGGACCCAAGTAAATAAAATCAGAATTCAAAGAGAAGTAACACCTGACTTCACAGAAATACAGAAAACTGTATGATAATATAATAAATGACAATATGCCAAAAATTGGACAATCTGGGTGAAGCAGTTAAATTCCTAGAAACATACAATATTCTGAAACTGAACAAGAAAGAATGAGAAAATCTTAATAGACAGATTACAACGAATGAAATTGAAGCTGTAATCAAAAACCTTCCAACAAACAAAAGTCCTGGATTGGATGGCTTCACAGGTGAATGTAACCAAACATTCAAATAAGAAACCACACCTATTCTTCTCAAACTATTACTAAAAATTTAACAGGTGGAAAGACTCCCAAGCTCATTTTATGTGGCCAGCATTATCCTAATTCCAAAACCAGAAACAGATACTACAAGGAAAGAAAATTACAGGTCAATATCTCTGATGAACATAGATGCTAAAATCCTCAACAAAATATTGGTAAACCAAATCCAGCCATACATTAAAAAAGATCATATATCACAATCGAATGAGATTTATTCTAGGTATGCACGATTGGCAAAATATCCGCAAGTCAATAAACATGATATACCACACAAAGAAAGTGAAAAATAAAAACACATGATCTTATCAACTGATGCAGAAGAACATTTGATAAAATTCAGCATGTGTTTATGATAAAAACTCAGCAAAATGGAAGAAGAGGGGATATACTTCAATGTAATAAAGGTGATATATGACAAACCGACAGCCAACATTATACACAGCTGTAAATACCAAAAGCATTTCCCTTAATATCAGAAATAAGATAGAGATGCCTGCTTTCATCACTCTTATTCAATATAGTCCTGGGAGTCCTGGCTATGGCAATAGACAAGACAAAGAAATAAAAGGCATTCAAATTGGAAAGGAAGAAGTAAAACTGTCATTATTTGCAAATGACATGATATTCTATATAGAAGAACCTAAAAATTCCACCAAAAAAGTACTAGAACTGATGAATGAAGCCAATAAAGTAGCAGGATACAAAATAAATATCCAGAAATCAGTTGCATTTATATACACCAATAATGAACTACTAGAAAGGGAAGCTGAGAAAACAATCACATTTACGATTGCATCCAAAAAATAAATTACCTTGGAATAAATTTCACCAAGGATGAAAAAATTGTATATTAAAAAAATCATAAGACACTAAAGGACAAATTTGGAGGAATCACATTACCTGATATTAAACTATACTACAAGGCAATAGTTATCAAAATAGTAATGGTAGCATAAAAACAGACATATAGATCAATGGAATAGAATAGAGATCCCAGAAATAAGTCCAGCCCCTTATGGTCAATTAATGTTCAACAAAGAAGGCAAGAACATACAATGGGGTAAAGGTAGCCTATTAAATAAGTGGTGTCAAGAAAATTGAACAGATGCATGCAAAAAAATGAAATTAAATTACCTTTTACAGCATACACAAGAATACACTAAAAATGGATTAAAGACTTGAGTGTAAGACTCAAAACCATAAAAATACTAGAAGAAAATACAGGCAGTAAAGTCTCTGACATTTTTCTTAGCCATATTTTTTTGATAAGCCTCTTTGGGCAAGAGAAATAAAAGAAAAAATAACCAAATGAGACTATATCAAAATAAATGTTTGCACAACAAAATGAACCATTAATAAAATGAAAAGACAGCCTAGTAAATGGAAGAACATATTCACCGATGATACATCTGATAAGAGGTTAATATTCAAAATTTATAAAAATTTATACAACTCAACACCATAACCACTCCACCCCTGAAATGATCCAATTAAAAATGGGCAAATTACCTGAATAGACACTTTTCCAAAGAGGGCATATAGATAGCCAATAGCCATATGAAAAAACGCTCAACATCACTGATTATCAGAGAAATGCAAGTTAAAACCACAATGAGATATCACCTCTTGTCTGTCAGAATAGCTATCACCAATAAATCAACAAACAACAAGTGTTGATGAGGATACAGAGAATAAGAATGCAGACTGGTGCAGCCACTGTGGAAAGCAGGGTGGAGTATCCTTGAAAAATTAAAAATGGAACTGCCTCCTGACCCAGCAATTCCACTTCTGGGAATTTATCCAAAGAACTTGAAATGCTAATTCAAAAGAATATATGCCCCCCTATTTTCATTGCAGCATTATTATAATAGGTAAGATTTGTAAGCCCAAGCACCCATTTTTAGATGAGTGGATAAAAAAGCTTTTGCTACATTTACACACTGGGATACTCTTTGGTCAAAAAAAGAAAGAAGTATTTCCTTCTTTTTAATGTTAAGTGAAATAAGCTAGTCAGAGAAAAGACAAATACCATATGATTTCACTTATATGTGGAATCTAATGAGCAAAATAAATAAAATAGAAACAGATCACACATAGAAAAAACACTGAGAGTTATCAGAGTGGAGGGGAGTTGGGGGGCTGGATGAAAAAGATGAAGGGATTAAGCAAAAATTAAAAAAACCTCATAGATACAGACAATAGTATGGTGATTATTAGAGGGAAAGGCTGGTGGGGGCAGGTAGGAGAGGTAAAGGGAGGTTTAAACAGTGATGAATGGAGACCTGACTCTGATTAGTGAACACACAGTACTATATACAGATGATGTATTATAGAATTGTACACCTGAAACCTATATGATTTTATTAACCAATGAACCCTAATAAATTCAATAAAAGCAAGTGAAACAAGAGCTATCTCTGTAGTCAACCAAATGCTGTATCTGATTATATCAGTGGTAATGTCCTAGTTGTGATATTATACTATAGTTTTGTAAGATGTTACTAGTCAAGAAAACTGGATAAAGTATCCATGGAATCTCTGTATTTTTTTTTTTACAACTGCATATGAATCTGCAATTATCAACATAAACAGTAAAAAAAAAAAAAAATAGAAGGGAAATTTAGAGAAACAAAGCCAGAAGCCTGTGTTTTGCATATTCTCTTCAAGATTGGCTCCTTGACTCTTCTGTCTTAATATCTTTTCAAAGTCCAGGTGCAGTCAGTAACACCTCTAGCAATAAAAAATAAATTTTTCAATGGCTCAGGTCCAAAAGCTGATGTGAAACCTGACAATTCAACACAATAAAATAAATGTAGAACATAACAATTTTCAGTAGCTGCTTAAAATTTTTTTCTTGGTCTCTGTTTTTTATTTTTTTATATTAAATTAAATTCACTTATTTTTGAAGACTTTATTTATTTTTAAATATTTATTTATTTATTTATTTATTATTTTTAGAGAGAAGGGAAGGGAGGGAGAAAGAGAGGGACAGAAACACTGATGTGTAAGAGATACATCAATTGGTTGCCTCTGGCACGCACCCACCTGGGGACCTGGCCGGCAACCCAGGCATGTTCCATGACTGGCAGTTGAACCAGCAACCTTTCACTTAGCAGGCTGGCACTCAGTCCACTGAGCCACACCAGCTAGGGCTGGTCTTTGTCTTTTAAAGATGAAAACTGAAGCTGAAATCTTAAAATATCTCAATATTAATGAAAAATAAAATGACAATGGGGTTATGATATATATTCCTGTTATTAAATCATTAGCTTTGGTTCACATGAAAAATCTTATCATTGGAATAGTAAATTCAAGGCCAAGGCTATCTTAAAATTGTGTAGAGCATCATGAAACAGACTGACAGCTGTCAGAGGGGTTGGGTGGGTACGGGATGAAAGAAGGCAAAAAGTTTAACCAAAAACCACTGATGCACAACCTATGGACATGAACAACGTGGGGGTTGACTTAGGGACGGGAGGAGGTGGGGCTGGTTGGAGGTGTGGTAAGGGAGAAAAAGCGGGAACAACTGTAACAGCATAAACAATAAAATTAAATTTAAAAATTATGTAGAGCAGCAATAAAAGGTTTCCTGTTAATATTATACATGTATATGCATTTAAAACATGTCCTAGTGTTTTACTTAATATAGTCTAGATTTATAAATTATTTCTGAGCCAAAATCTAGCAATGAAAGGCCTCTAGCTAGGTGTTATTTTAAATTGTGATTCTATCTTTATATTTAACAAAATTCAAAGTTATATGACAGTTTTGAAATTTTACAATACCTTCTATTTTTGAATAGAATTCATAGTGCATTTTGTTTAACTCACAAGATTATTTGAAGAAAAAAACTGAAAAATACTAAAATAATTGCAACTACCATCACTAATAGTTACTTTTTGAGAGACATAGGAATATAGTGTAGAAATGTAGTTTTATATCAGGTAGTCTATATGCACTTGAAGAATCAAATTAAGCAATTTTATCCAATGTTCATGAGACATGAAACTGTAAGAAACTGTAAAAATTCTCTTCACCTCATGAAAATCAACCCAAGAAAGGACATTTAAGAAAACATACATTTTTATAAATTCCTATATCTACAGGTAAGCATAAGTAGAAGATGCTTCAAATGTTATACTTACTCTCATTGTCTGTAAACTATTCTAAAAATGACAAAATGGCAAGATTTGCATGCAACCCATTAAACCTGATTTTAATCATTATCAGAATATCAGATGACACTGTTTTTCATAAAAGATTACTTTCTAAAGGGTTACCCTCTTCTCTACAGAAGGTGACACAGTCAAAGATGAGGGAGTTTGCAGACAGAAGGTAAACCCTAGGAGGAAGAAAGTCACAACTCAGAAAACCCACTCTGTGTGTCTTTGTTGTTGCTCATACTGGGGGCTGCGTGGGCTTTCCATGCCTTGTGGAGTAGGCAGGGGGGAGCAGTCCTTCACAGGTATTTGTGTTAGTGCTGGTGCAGCAAGGAGGGAGCAGGGTGAGATGAAAATCTAAGTGGGACCCGTGCCCTTCATTCACGCTCCACTCACTATTTGACCCCCAAGTGCTGAATACTCCACCTGTCAAGTGTCCAGTGAGTCACTGGGTTATTGTTGTGAAAGGGAACAGGCAGGTGTCCATTCTCATGGACACTGAAGTAAAGGAGACAGATATCAAGGAGACATCTCTCAGATGGATAAATTATTACAAACTGTAAAAAGGCCACGGAGAAAGGGTCTGTAAGAGAACAGAGGAAAGAAAATTGACCTTATCTGGCTTCCGGCAGAGTTTCTATGGATGCTATGCTTAAGAAATAAAATAAAAATTATTTGCTCCCAGCTTTAAAAAACAAACTTCCAGTTATAGAATAAATTAGTCACTGGGATGTAATGTACAGCATCTGCAATATAGTCAATACTATTGTAATAACTTTGAATGGTGGCAGATTATAATTAGGGTTTTCATGGGGATCCCTTTGTAAATTATATATTAAATCACCATGATGTATACCTGAGACTCAAAAGATACTGTATGTCAACTATTTGTCAATAATTAAAAAACCCCCACAAAGCTCTGCTTGCCATGTGCATTTTATTTGTGAACTATTCATGTAAAACTCATTTATCAAAACACGTGTGTCCTGAACAAGTAGCGCCTATGCAGCAGTGTCAATAATACAAATATGAATGTGACATAATTTGTACTTTCAATACATTTATTGACTACCTAGCCAGAAAGACATATTACAATACTACGGACATGGTAAAATGTGCTAAACATGGTAGAAGAGAAACTAAAAGCCAGAGGAAGCACAAAGGACAGGTGAAGTCTATCCAGATGATAAAGCTGCCCCAGCAGGTGCATGAAATCAATTGTCATTCCTTTATTTTTAAACTAACCTTAATTCTGGCTTTGTGCTATGTGCCTACATTTATTTCATTTTTGCCTTATTTCCATGTTGTGTAATTTCACAGTATTATATATACATGCATTTTTGTGAGAAATCTTAAACCTTTCACTCTCTCAGAAGAATGGTACAAATGAATTATTATTAGTGGAAAATTAGGCAGGGGCGGGGGTTGGTGCTGCTGGTGAGAAACAGAAGGAGTGGCAATGCTTCCAGGGCAAGGCTTTCCAAACTGGGGGAGCCGTCCAAGTATGGAAGAAGGCGCAGTCAGGAAAGTCAAAGGCTGTGTTGGAGAAGGAGGCCCTTTTGGTAAATTGTGTTATAGGTTCTCGAGAGGAGATAGGACAGAAGTTTTGCAGAAATAGGTTTTGATTACAAAATACAGAAAGCCTAGAACAGTCGAATTCTAGGAGTTTAGCTGTGAGTCTGGCAGTGCCAGAGCAGTGATGATCAAGTCTGTATTTGAGCAAGAAAATTTTGGCGGCAATGTAAATTTCAGACCATGATCACACTGATAGGATTTGCAATTGATTAAGCGTGGGAGACTAAGGCAGGCAGAGTTAAAGAAGTTCCCAATTTCTAGACTAGATCCCCAAGAAGACAGTAACGTTTTACACGAGATACAAAAGAGAGTAGGGACAGACGTGGGGCAGTGAGATGATGGGTTCCATTTGAGATATTCAGTGTTCAAGCTGTCAGCAGAATATTTAGGACTGGAATTTCTGATAGAGGGTAGGATGTGAACATTTCAAAATCATCTACATTCAGATAGGAACTGAAACCCCTTGAATACTGGAGATTAAGTGGGGAGAAAATATTGCCTGAAAAGAGTAGGGAGCCAGCACTTACTTGCTAGAGGCCTCAGAGTTGCTGCAACATATGGGAAGCTGAAAATCCTTAACCAAATCAGGTTCCTGAGGGAGGCCATGACCTATTTAAGATATATGCTACATCTGGGGAAGAAACGAGAACCCAAGAGGATCTCAAATAAGGGTTTTATCAATGAAAGAAATAAGCTTCTGTCCCCACAAATGTCATGATAATGTGTATTCCTTTTTCTTTTAAGTACTGTAATGTGTCCACTAAACAATTAGAAGTTATTATTAGAGGACATATTTGAACATAATGAAATAATGCATCAGACAGATGTCACCCTTTCTAATCCTTGAAAAGTATATTAGGATTGCCATTGATAATATGATAAAAATTAACCTCAAAAATGAAGTTCATCAAATTTAATAGGATGAAAAGTTGCCAGGAATGTCAGTGAATTGTTAGACTTCCAAGTTACCATATTATATTGGGTTGGGGGAAAACCTGTTACTTTTTTTCTGTAAAGGACACATTTTTCATTTTCACCAATAACTTTATTGATTTGGATATTTTTAATATATTGGCTATCTCCTGCTATTGGCTTCTAGTGGGTAGAGGCCAGGGGCTGCTAAACATATTCCAATTATAAGATAGCCCCCCAGCAAAGAGTTACTTGGCCAAAATGTCAATAGTACCAAGAAACTTCACAAGCCACCTTTGACATGTTCGTTCAGTCATAGCAGCTTTTCCATAAACTGCACATCTTTTTTTTTCATTTCAGTTGCGTTTTTACCTTCTTGAAAAAATAAAGCATAATATGCCAAATACGTTGCATATCTTCTTCCATCTTCAATATTAAAATGGCTGCACAAAAATTCACCACTTTTGATGCCTTTTTTAAATGCACGCAGATGGGACAGCTGTCACAATACAATCTAACAAAATTGTTTTAGAATGAAATTAAAGACAACGAAGCACTACTAGAGCCATGATACAGAAAAAATAAAACCAAAAACTGAATGACCTTTTTGGCCAACCCAATAATAAAAGGTTCTATTTTAGCAGTTTTTAAAAATTACATCTTTAACATGGTCTAGTTTGCCAGAGTTAACACAAATTAAGGACAAGATATTTATGGTATCTGAAATATCTTATAAACCTCAAGTTTCAACTCACCTTTCTCTACAAACTCGTTACAGGTGTGTATCAAATTTGTTGCCCATTGAAGTTTTTCAGCAATATGCAGAAAATCCATATAAGATACATTCACTATTCCAGCAATGCCGTTCTTACTTACTTGCATTGCAGTGGTACATAAATACCACGGGATCTTGTGGCTCGAGGGAAAAGCAAGCACTGTGGTGGGAGGAGGAACAGGAAACAAGTGGTGAGGATCCGGGGAGGATCAGCAACTTATGTGCCCTGTGTAAGTGCGCATCATCCCAAGCACGAGGTGCAGCTGGAAGCACACTTGGGTGGTGCTCTACTAGAGGGGCCCTACTTTGCACCTGCCTTGCGTATCATTGTTAGCGAATACCGATGGAGAATTTGTGAGTGTGAAATTGGAAAGTAGAGGTCTGAGCCTGTGTGTATGCTGCTCAGGGAAGCAGCACAGAAGCACTGATAATCCTGCTCAGAACTTTTGTCCTTTGGGAGGTGGGGCCTTCTGCCTAAACTGGAAGAAAGCAACCTTGTCTCTTCTTGCTTGCATTCCGACGTGTTTTCCCAGTTAGAGCAAGGAGGAGCCATTGTAAGCAAATTAACAGCATTGCTTTAAAAATACTTTTAATATCTACAGAATAAGGATGCTTCTTACAATCAATGGCATGCCATAGTTTAACTACAAACACTGACTCCATTGTACATATGGTGTATTTTACAACTGGTATCAAATTTGGTGGATTAAGATAATTATGAATAATTCTGGCCATGCCAAAAGGAATGTGTCATTCACGCTAACATTATCTGGCATGTCTGACCTCTCATTTAACCATTGCTTTAAAATAATGACCACATATGCATGGAGAATAAGTGATTTCTGGGTTTGTCTTTAGGGATTAAGCCATTTTTGGAAAACTATTTTAACGGTTTAGTTTTAGGACCATGGAAAAGATGGGGGGCAAGGTAATTTGATTCCCAGAAATGTTTCTTCCTCCTGAGAATGTTGGCATATAAAGAGGAGGTGAAGATCTCCTTGTGGTTGAGAAACATTTCCCCAAGAGCTTTACAGGAGACTGAGCAGCATAGTGATAGATTACCTAGGTAAATAACTTCATTCTTTAAAAGGCTGTACATTCCAATACATGTTTAATTGTCAAAAGTTATAAAATCAGAGGCTCATTACCCTAACACAACCAATAACATTATGGATGTATTTCTTTCTAGTCTTTTATCATAGCCATATTTTACACTGTTATTACATGCATATACAATTTTGTAACTAGTGTCTATTTAGCGACAATTGGATTACAAGTATTTTCTCAGTGACATCCAGCCTTTGTTAACTGCCATCATTAATAAATGCACATTTTATATGTGATTTTCCCTATTGTTTCCAAAATTTGGCAATATAAAGCTTTAAGATTCATGTATTTTGATTTTTTTTTTTAGGCAGAGTTAAAGAAATCAGATTCAGGATATCAATTGGGGTACACTTTATTATGGCTTTTGTAGAACAAATATATTAGTTATTTATATACTGTATATAATAGCACAGATTCTATTTGCATTGTACTCTAGTTAGTGATGACAATTAGCTTTACTTTTATTGTGGGCTTTTTTTTTTAACAGATGAGAAAGTGACCCTAACTTGAATTTCTTTGATTAATTATAAAGCCAAATAACTTTCCATGTTTGTTTGATCATCAAGGTTCCTGTTTTGTAAATTGTCAGTGCCTATGTTCATTGTATGTTGAATTACTTTAGTTTTCCCACTCAATTGTTATAACCTTTTTGGTTAAGAAATATATTATGCAAAATTCTGTTTATATGTCTTTTTATGTGGAATTTTTGATATTCAGAAGTTGAAAAATTGTTACATTAAATGTTATATCTATTTTCTTGTATTTCTTAAAGCATAAGAATTTTTCTCTTTTAGACCATTCAGAGAGTTGATAAATATTATATGGTTTTCTTCAAGTGCTCTTATAAAAAATAAACTTTTTAATTCTTATGGATTTATTTTACTGCATTATATGAGTTGAGGGTTTATGTTATTTTACTCTATATTTGTTGTACAGTTTTTCTAATATTGTACATTGAATAATTTCTATCTTCCACATAGATTTATGATAATTATAGTAATATATTAACTTTCTAGATATGTTAGGGTTTGTGTCTAGGCCAACTAATCCATCTGTCTATTCTCAAGATAAAATATGACTTTAATTATTTTTTGACAAATGTCTTGCAAGGATCGTTCATGACCTTCATACTAATTTATTTCCTCTTCAATGTTTTAGAATAGCGATTAAGAAATAGTTTGTTGTCTTGTAAAAAGATGTTTGTAAAGGTGATTTTGGGATTGCAATAACCTGTCTAACTATAGAGTATTAAAATATCTACAATATGTACTATTCTCCTTTTAGAAATATGTTTTCTCTTATGATTTTTCAGTTTATTCACATAGGACATACATAATTCTTATTAATGTGATTACTGGCTATTTCAATTTTACCACTATAAATGAGTTGTTTTCCTATTTTACTTTCTGAACAATGTTAACAAATTATCATTATTAAATATCTTTTATCTTTTCAAGTTATCAACATTTTTTAATGGTAAATTTTTAGTTGATTCCTTTTGATCTATGATATATAAGAATATTACTTATAAATAATTAGAACCACCATTTGTTTCTAATATCAGTATATCTATTTTTCTTGCATTGGTCAGAATTTTCAAAAAAATATTACATTATTATGGGTATACTAATTACCATTATATTTCTCATTTTAAGGCAAATGCCTCCTAAAGTTCAGAGATAAACTATATTTGATTAATTTTACTATATGTTGAAAAGAGGGCAATTCTTGCCCTTAGCCTTCCATGTGTAAGACAAATGATTGGTCACAGTCCCTACAATGATGTTAACTGAACTTCTACTCTTCTAGGAAAGGATTTACTTCAGAATAATAGGGAGAAAATGTGGGCATCATGAAACCCCAAGACAAATTATCAGGGTCCCTTAATTATTATTATCACAACTCTGTAAGGAGAATCTTCTGTGCTCAATTCATCCTTTATACTTTGAGTAAAATTTGATCAGGAAGATAGAGCATAGTCAGTTAAAATATATATATATATATATATATATATATATATATATATATATATATAAAACTAACACTGACAACATCAATACATTATGGAAAGCCAAAAACATTTAGAAAATATCTCTAAAATATTAAAAGAAAAAAATACAAAGTTCGTATTTGATAATGAAAGATGAAAATGCAACATCACTGTTAGTAAATATTCATTCTTATAATTTTTAAAATTAATATGTCTTTAAGAATGTTTAAGAACACAACTCATGACATTTTAGATATTTACTTCTCTTTGGAAAAAGAAAGATAGGAGTGGTTTTGCAATAAGATTTTATTACTTCTAACATGAGAGTTTTATTCCGTTTCTTGGCTTGGTGAACCAAACAGGCTAAGATGTTTCAGAATAGAACTTGCAAAATGAAGTCAGGTATTCATGTGACTGGGCTTTGAGATGCACAGCAAAAAGAAAGCTTGTTGGAACGGTGCAGGGGGTGTGGGGGAGATCTGGTAAGAGAGAGAGCAGAACACAGTGGAGGGAGCAAAGCCACGCGTCAGGGCACAGGGTCCAGAGTCCATGAACACTCAAGGACTATACATGAAAGACAAAAGTTTAGTTTTCCTAAGAAAGTTGACAAGGTACAAAATTAGGCAAAGCCTTTTCAAAAACTGCCTTTTAATCTCTAAAGTTAGCAATTAAACAAAGGTGATTTTGAGGATATCTGTTTTAAAACCCAAAATGTAAATTCACCAAATCAGACCACAATCCTCTAATAACATAATAACTAGCATGGTCAGAGGTGGATCAAGGCTATGTGCCGGCTCAGATAACTGAATAGATGAGAACACAGCTGAACTCCAGTATAGCCCTCCCGCTGAGGAGGGCCTGGAATGTGCATTCGTAGGTCAATTAAACAGCAACACAGACAATGATGAACAACATGTTCACTTACTTCACATGGCAACTATTATTCCAACATAAGCACTATATGCTAAAAGTATGACTGGATAGAAAAACAATAATTTAAATCATGTTGAAATCTAGGAGGTACAAATAGACACAGGCAGGTTTTCTTTCTGAATTGGTCTTTATATCACTCTATTAAAATATGAATCTCTTACAAAAGGTATATTTTAAAGTGTAAATATAGTATCAAATACTCCCTAGTTACAAGAACGCATTCTTGAAATAGCCATTAAATATTTTCAAGTGGCCCAAATTTGTTGTGAAGAAATGCTTTAGGAATGGGTAGAATCTAGCTCCATTTTCAGATCTTCCATATAGAAGCAGTTATTAATTAATCTTTGAAAATATATTTGTTTTCCATGAATTTTTATTTGAGCTTCTACTTTGACACACTTTATAGCTTTTAGGTGTCCTAAAATGCAGGAGCTTTAGGGTTTTATGTCTCATAAAATTTAATGAGAATATGCTCATCACTCATTTTGCCCAGAAAATAACCCCCACCGAGTTCCTCTCTTCCTCTTCTCCCACCTGGACAAATTCACTGAGTGCCTACCTCATTTCAGGGCATGGTGCTGAGCTCCGGGGGATGCAATGATGACTAATAGGAATGGGTACTTGGCTTCCAGAAATTCAGGCTAGTGAGGATGCAGAAATTCATACATCTAATTAGAATACAACCCAGTTAAGATCAGTGATAAATGTATGTCTACACACGATGCTTAGGACTATGAAGGAGACTTTTCCAATTCAACCTGGGGAGGTCAGAAGGTCATAAAAAGAGGAGGTAGCAGTGTTAATGTTTAAGCTATTTCTCAAAATTCCCACAATAACAAGGGGTTTAGGATTAGTACCATTTCTAGATTTGACTGTCAAATAACTCATGGTCCATAATGTTAAACTTGATCAGCTATAATACTCTGTAAAAATAGGAAGTAACAGAAATCCAGTCATTATGAATTCATTTCCTCTAATATGCAAATCTGCTTAATAGCAATACTTCTTTCAACTCTCTGTACATTATAGTATCAACGGAACTAGAATAGTTTGAATAGGTGCTAAGGATAAGACTCTTTTAAATAATCATTTTTAAAAATGGGAATAATAGCATCCTCAAAAACAGCAAATTGCTTTGCTTTCCATAGAGTCAGGACAAAAGGATGCTATTCTCTTTACCCTCCAACGAGCTCAAAAGGTGGGAATGTTGCCAAAATAATTCAATGAGCAGGAAGTCATTTTCCTGGGAAATTTCAAAACTACCATTAATTTACTTTGATTTTTTACAATAATTATAAAACATTTACAAGGCTGGATGTACATAGCAGTTTTAACTGACAGATTTTTTTTTTCTGCAGCAGAGCATCACTTTAATAATATACTCCCCCCATCAATTTCATGATGAAAACCCAGGCAAAGTGCTTTCCTCTTGCTTAACCTTGAAATATATGTGGTGTGCTCAATGGAAAATCTATCACTTAAATAGTTTTTAGAGTTTTGACATCAGATAGAAAGACATTTGAAATATAGACAAAGTTAAGAGGTAAAAGAATACAGTTTAAAACTGTAAAGGAAAATGCTAGATGTTCTATGAAGGGCAAAGTCAACTCCTTCTTTTAAATTCCCTCAAAAGCCTTAGGTGCATTAAAGTATAAGTGGTGCCAGCTGTGGCGATCCTCTTGCCACTTTAGTTTTTCATTGTTCTCTTTCATATACCATTTCAAATTTAGCTTGGCCCTTATTTTGCCCCAAATATTAGCTATCTATCATAGATAATAATTTTGAAGTTTGCTTTCTAGCTGACTGCTTAAAGGCAAAAATGAGATTTAGGATAATAGAGAAAAGAACTAATGGCCACTCAGTATGCCAAATGCTTTGTTAGAGAAAATATAAGTTGTAATGAGAGCCCTGAAAAGAAAGGTGACTGATGCCTGAGGAGGTAGAAGGAGGCTTTTCAGAAGTCACATTTGACCATAGCCTTACAAGATTTACAGGCATTCACAGGAGGTTAGGAAGAGAAAGAATGTATCAGACAAAAATATACACAAACACACATGTAGAACAAGCAGGAACATGAGGTCATTTTGGATGAGATGATGAGTAGGTGCGTGAGCCTTCGGGGCAGGTGTCAGGTGAATGAGCAAGGAGAGGGGAGAGAGGAAAGCTGTGGTTGGCCCGTGAGGGGTCTTACATACTCTGCCGAACGTTGTGGATTTTATCCTTCAGACTTTCAGTGTCCAGTATGATAGCTGCTAGCCACCTGTAGCTATTTAAATTTAAATTAAAAATAAATACAAGCAAAAATTCAATTTCCTAGTTGCACTAGCCACATTTCAGATGCTGAAAAGCCACATGTGACTAGTGGCTACCGTGATGGACAGCACAGAGAGCAAATGTGTCCTCATCCCTCAAAGTTTAGCTGGACAGCATTGCCTTAAATAAGGAGACGCTTCATCCAGTTGATGGCCATAAGCAGAGATTTGACCTGATTGTAACTGCATGATTTAGAAAGGTAACACATATGGTGTAAAAGCATTAGCTTAGATGTGGTGGGACTGGAGGCAGAGGGCCAATAAGAAGGCAACTGTGTAGTGCCTGAACTCAAACTGTGGGAAAGTGGAGGAAACTACCTATTTCAAAAGATTTGAATGGGTAGAATCAAGAGACCACGCTAAGTTTCTGGTGTAGAAAAAAACTGGAGGATGGTGATGCCTTAACTGGAGGACACTACAGAGCATTATAGAGTCTGCAGCTTAGAAGTGAGTGTATTTTTTTGACCTGTTGTGTTGGAGGGCCTAGGACTTAGAGAAACGGTGTGGGTGGCAGACTTCAAAAGTAATTTCTCGTCCTTTTTCCGTTACAAGGAACGTCCTTTCACAATTGCCTGAAACAAGCATTCTAAGCTTTCACAGGGCTCCTGAAGTTTTTAAAGTGGGTGAATTACAAAAGGAGAGTCAAGACTCAAAGTGGCAAAAAATGATAGCTTAGACAAGGTTTAAGGATTGTTTTTCACTTCATTTTACTGCTAAACTTGCAAATAAGCAGTGCAAAGGCCATGCGCCGGCCGAGGACCTAGGAAGTGGGGGCTGCTCTCCATGGTTACTCTAATTCCACAGTCTGAGGATTAGCGATGCCCACGTACTGACGGACATCTCGGGCAGAAGAGTTTTTCATATCCACAAACTTGGAGAGAGCCCACATCAACACTCGAGGGTCCACCTACCATCAGACAAGATGAATTTTTTGCACCACCGTGCAAAGGTTTCAGTGTTCTACTTCTCACTGCTCTATACTGTCTTCTTCCCACTCCCTGCAGTTTTTCCCCCCATCCTCTTTATTCTATGCTATTGAATAAGCCTCCTACTTTGCAAAGAAAACAGAAGTACACTCCAACTCCAAAGTTCCTGCCACATTCATTCATCTCCACCAACTTTCTGTTTGTTTTTTTTTTTCCTCAGGAAGGCATCCCTATTTACTTGCTGGTTTACAAAAAGATTTACAGAAGGCATGCAGCACAACTGATTAATAATAGGGCGAGACATGGAGGGAAGAGAACAGTTTGTTTAGAATGGGGTCAATTAAATATGCTTGAAAGTTCATGTAAAAGAGACAGTAAAGATCAAGAAGTTGAAAATACAGAAGATAAAGCTTCCTGGATGAGTTCCCATAAAAGGCTGGTGTGGATGGAATCAAAGTGCAAGGGGTGGATCAGCCCTGGAGCGGAAGAAGGACTTACATAGAAGAATATCTATGAAATAATAGAAATAAAGGTGGCAAGAATGCACATGCTTGAGGAGAAAACATTGAACCTGAATCCTAAAGGTTTCAAAGGAATTATCCATTGGGGATAGTCATTGAGCCTGCCTGCAACTTAGCTTCCTGGAAGCATGGCTTCTGGGAGTGCTGGTAGGCACCTTCTCCAGTCTTGGGAAAGGTCAAGGAAAGCAGAGCCCAGCTCTGGGTGCACCCCTTGCTCCATCTAGAACGTTTTAGTCCTTCTAACCCCAAAGAGAAAACTGTGGTCCATCATTGCTTTTTTTTTTTGGCGGGGGGGACACAAATACCAGATTGGTGTTTTTTTTTTTTCTGCACAGAGATATATTTATCTTGGTTTGAACCCTAGTTCTGTCCTTTAAACTTTTTTTTTCTTAATTTTTTAAAATCACTGATATGTGTGGAACAGAGTAGATGCCTTAAATTGTATTTTTTACAAGAAGTCATGAATATGTTTTGAAAGAATAAGCATGCTACTTTTTTCTAAATGATGATATCAGGTATCCATTTCAATTCAAAAACAGACTTTTAACTAACCCTGAGGATCTTTATTTGCAAAATACTTTCTATAATTTTTGTGAAAGTTCAGTGACATAGAAAATATTTTACACAATTTAATTTAAAAATCAAATTGCTCTATTTATTCTTGACACAACAATCAAAGAGAAAATAAGATCTAAAATCTCTGCCATTATAATTTCCTGTACGTTTCCACCTTAGATGCAGGCTGTGATTGGAAGTTCACTTGTAAATTGCATGTTTGGAACATAGAATTTCCACAGAAAAATAATATCAAGTAGGTTTCCAAGCCAACTCATAAAAGCAAATTTGAAACACAAAGTACTTGAATATACCATATATTTGCATGAAATAATAGAAACTAGCATATAAAATCATGGTTTCTTTTATTTTCACACACATTAAAACAATTTTTGAACCAATGCAAGGCTCAATGTTTCCTTGGCTTGACTAATTTAATGGTGGAGTCTTAGCCACAGGTGGAGTTGGTCTATTTAATTATGTCAGTAACATAATATGCTACTGAAATTTAGGAGAAAGGGGAAAATGAGGGGTGAAACTTTGATATCCAAAATATCCAAAAATTTTATCTTTCTTTAAAAAAATCTTTCTGTTTGATGAACTCAATAAAACCAAGAGCTGGTTCTTTGAAAATATCAACAAGATTGACGAACCCATAACTGGACTCATCTAGAAATCAGAAATGAAAAGAGGATAAGTAAACATTGTCACCAAAGAAATACAAAGGACTATAAAAAATTATGAACAATTATATGCCAACAAATTGGACAATCTGGATGAAATTAATACACTTGCAGAAGCACACAATCTTTTAAAACTGAACCAGGAAGAATCAGGAAATCTTAATAGACAAATTACAACTAATGAAATTGAAGCAGTAATAAAAAATCTGCCCCCACTGCCCCCCTCCTTCCCCAAAATAAATCCTGGACTGGATGGCTCAGAAGAGAATTTTACCGAACATTCAAAGAACTACCATCTATCATTCTCAAGCTATTTAAAAAAACCCCTCAAGATGAAGGAAGACTCCTGACCTCAGTTTTTGAGGCCAGCATTATCCTAATTCCAAAATCAGAAAAAGACACTATGGAGAAAAGAAAATTATAGGCCAATACCCCTGATTAACCTAGATATTAAAATCCTCAACAAAATATTAGCAAACCAGCCATACATTAAAAAGATCATACACCATGATCAGGTGACATTTATTCTGGGGATGCAAGGCTGGTAAAACATCCACAAATATCCACAATAAATGTGATATACTGCATAAACAAAATAAAGGATAAAATCACATGATCTTATGTATAGATGCAGAAAAATCATTTGATAAAAATCCAGCAGGAATTTATGATAAAAACTCTCAGCAAAGTGGGAATAGAGGGAACATAATAAAGGCCATATATGACAATCCCACAGCCAACACTTTATGCAAGTAGCAAAAATTAAAAGCATTTCCCTTAAGATCAGGAACAAGAGAGGTATGTCCTCTTTTGCCATTCTTATTTAATATATTACTGGAAGTCCTATTCATGGTAATCAGACATAAAGAAGAAATAAGAGGAATCCAAATTGAAAAAGAAGTCAAACTGTCACTATTTGCAGATGACATGCTACTGTACATAGAAAACCTTAAAGATTCCACCAAACAACTACTGGAACTATATACTAACTCAGTAAAGTAGCAGAATAAAAAATAAATATTCATAAATCAGTTGCATGTTTACACACCAATGATGAACAATCAGAAAGGAAAACAGAAAACAATACCATTGATAACTTCATAAAAATAAAAATACCCTGGAATAAATTTCACCCAGGATGTAAAAGATCTGTACTTGGAAAATTATAAGACACTGAAGAAAGAAACCGAAGAAGATACAAATAAGTAGAAGCATATACCATGGTCATGGATAGGAAGAATTAGCACCATTGAAATGTCCATACTACCCAAAGCAATCTACAGATTCAACTCAATTCCTAACAAGATAGCAATGGCATATTTCACAGAGCCGGAACAAATATTTCAAAGTTCATATGGAACCACAAAATACCCCAAATAGCCACAGCAATCTTGAGAAAGAACAAAGTTGGAGGTATCACTCTACCTGATATCAAGCTATACTATAAGGTCATAGTAATCAAAACATCATAGTACTGGCATTAAAAAAAAAAAAGACCTATAGATTGAGGGAACAGAATAGAGCCCAGAAATAAACCCAGGCCTTTATGGTCAATTAATATTTGACAAAAGAAGCAAGAACATACAATGGAGTAAAGATTGTCTATTCAATATATGGTGTTAGGAAAATTGAACAGATACATACAAAAAATTAAAAGAAAGAAAAGAAACTAGACCATCTTCTTATACCACACATACACACAAGAATAAATTGAAAATGGATTAAAGACTTAAATGTAATACAAAACCATAAAAGTCCTAGAAGAAAACATAGGCAGTAAAATCTCTGACTTTTCTCTCAGTAATACTTTTTCTGATATATATCCTTGGGCAAATGAAACAAGGAAAAACAAACAAATGGGGCTACATCAAACTAAAATATTTTTGCACAGCATGTTAAACCATCAACAAAGTTAAAGAAAACCCACTGAGTCAGAGAGTATATTAGCCAATTATACATGTGATAAGGTGTTAATATACAAAATTTATAAAGAACTGGTACAAGTCAACACCAAAAACAAACAAACAATACAATTAAGAAATGAGCAAAGGACCTGAATAGACACTTCTCCAAAGAGAACATACAAATCACTAATAGAAATATAAAAAGATGCTCAATGTCACTAATCATCAGAGGAGTGTAAATTAAAGCCACAATGAGATATCACCTCACACCTGTTAGAATGGCTACCATCAATAAATCAAAAAACAAATGTTGGTGAGAATTCAAAGTAAAGGGAACCCTCATGCATTATTGGTTGGTAGGAATTCAGATTGATGGAACCACTCTGGGAAGCAGTAGATACTTACCTCAAACAATTAAAAATGGAACTGCCTTATGACTCAGCAATTCCACTTCTTGTAATATATAGGAAGAAACTCAAAACACTAATATGAAAGAATATACACACCCCTATGTTCATTGCAGCATTATTTACAATAGCCAAGATTTGCAAGCAGCTCAAGTGCCCATCAGTAGATGAGTGGATAAAAAAGCCATGCTACATTTACACGATGGAATACTACTTAGCTGCAAAAAGAAGGAAGTACTACCTTTTGTGACAGCAGTGGATGGACCTGGAGAGTACTATGCTAAGTGAAATAAGTCAGTGAGATAAAGATAAATATCACATGATTTCACTTATATGTGAATTCTAATGAATAAAATAAATGAACAAATGAAGTAGAAACAGCTTCAGAGACAGAACAGAATGACAGCTCTCAGAGGGAAGGAGGGTTGGGGGTCTGAGTGAAAACGGTGAAGGTCTTAAACCAAAAAAAGACAAAAAAGCCACTCATAGACACAGTATGGTGATTATCACAGGAAAAGGGGGTTGGGGAAGGTGGAAAAGGGTATAGTGGGCATAAATGGTGATGGAAGGAGACTTGACTTTGGGTGGTGAAGACATAATACAATATTAAGATGGTGCATTATAGAATAACACACCTGAAACCTATATTTTATTAACCAATGTCACCCTAATAAATTTAATAAAAATTAAAAACATCTTTATCTTGAGACCCCAAGTAATCAAGGTGCTCCCCTTTCCTAGCAGGACCAATGGGTGGGGGAAAGAGAGAGGAGAGAGAGAGAGAAAGAGAGAGAGAGAGGGTGAGAGGAGCTGTGAGAACGAGCCAACTATCCAGGCGCACTGAGGTGGAAGCCAAAACTGCAACTACAATGGGGAACAAAAAGAGGCGCTAAGTTGGTCAGAGGAAAGAGGGGGAGGGGTAAGAAACCATGGACTGGCGCTGAGGGCGGATTCAGCTAAGTACTGTAAGGGTGTGCCCACATCCACCAGCAGCAGAAGGCAGGGGACCTGAGGCTCCTTCAGATGTGGTGACAAGGGGTTAAGGTCAGGGTTACAGGTGTGGTAAATCACTACAGGGCAAACTGGAAGCTGCAGGAAGAAAGAACTAGAGCCGTATAAAGAGGCCAAAACAAGCAAACTAAAATTTTTGCCAGAGGACAAGATGGTGACTAAGGAAACAGCATTTTCATTTAAAGGACAGTAGTCAGTTATGTGTGTGTAAGTCAGGGGCTTCCATTTTAGTCCTGAATATCTAATAAGCACATCTTTCTTGATTAATGTTTCAACATGTTTTAATAAGTCTACAACTTGAGTAATTTAAACTGATATAGCCATCAAACATTAGGCATACACTCCTCTGTTTTAATTAGTAACACTGAAAAAGATTGCGTGCCTCAAATTTAAATATGATAGTTACATCATATGAAACTTAAATCCTTTTTTGTAACAAAAAATACATTGTAAAGAAGGATACAACATCATTAATTTGTATTTGTTTGAAGTTTAACTTTATAACTCATAAAAGTGAATTCATCATACAAAATTTTATTGGGTACAAATTGGTGCCTGTGTCTATGCTAGGTGGAGTGAATATAATGATATATAAGAAAAATGTAGCCCCTGTCCTCTTGAAAAATAACATGTAGCAGAAAAGACAAGAGAACAGGCAATTCCATATATTTGGAGATGAGCTATAATAGGATAAATTAAGATTTTTATGGTATCATTTTGAGGACCAAGGAATGTTGGTAAGAAGTGACTTTTAAGTAGACACCTGAGACAAAAGGAGCCTGGACTTAGTCAAGTGAAGGAGGGAAGAAAGTAGAGAGGAATCTTCCAGACAGAACGGGGATATCTGGGAAACTGACAGGGGCTTATTCCTGGAAGGAGGAGGGGTGTGGGGAGGATCAGGAAAGCGCTGACAGCAATTCTCACCGATGCTGGGTAGGCAACATCTGCCCCCACCTGGTAGTCGGCAGAGCCCCAATCCCATTCAGATGTTTGCTTCTCACCATTGTGGCTCAGGTGGACATGACTACAGCCCCATACAAGCAGGTACATCCTGATTAAGCTACACCTGTCACAGTAACTTGTACTTTTCCCATTCTCGGACAATGAGTGTGGGAGTAAGTTGCTGGGGATTCCTGGGGGGAAAAATAATTCGTTATTAAGAAAGTCACGAGAGGAACTGAAGTCTTTGTTTTTTATGGATATCATCAAGTTAAAATTTGACACTTGGAGCTCTTGCTATAGCCATTTCGCTACCAGGTTAAAAATGAAGCATTACCTTGAGAGGGGCTGAGCCAAGACCACGACACAAAAGAGAAACTGTGCCCTGATGTGCCATGCCTAGAGTCCTTCCTACCTCTGTACTTTGGCTTGTGAAATGACCATTTTCTCAGTGTTTAGGGAAGTTTAAGAAAAGGTATTCTTTACTTGCTGTGGAAAACATAACAATATAAAAATATGCCACAGCCTAGATATGGAAAGGAAATCCTGAAGGGAGAAAAGCCACATGGCAAATTTCTGTCCTCTAACCTCTGAAGTGTTGACATAAGAAATGATATATTCACTGTGGTTGTTTTTACAGACCTTGTTTGGGTCTAAAGCGAATAATGGAGTGTAGAAGGGCAGGCTCTGGGTCAAGATCACCAAACAGGAAGACACTGCAGTATGGGAGTGAGATGGTAGTCTGTAACGGCAGTGCTGGGGGATAAACGCCAAGACACAGGAAGAGGCGCATGTGAGTTCAGCTCAGTTCCAAAGGCAGTTTTGCACGCTTACTACTTCTACTGTGCTGTGTTAGCGGTTGAAGGTGCAAAGAACAAGATAGTCTTTGCCTTCAAAGAGCTCACAGTTTAGTATCATGGGAAGGTGGGCTCAGCAATCAGCCAGTATGATGTAGTCAGCGTGTTCCTGAGGCTGACACACAGGGTGCTATGAGAGGACTTATCAATTCTGCAGGGGAGAGAGCAGAGAAGGAAGATTTTTAGAAAAAGAAAGGATATAAAATATTCAATTTTTATACTTCCTGGCTGCCTAACTACTCCTTAATTCATTGTAATATGACTTGAGTTGTATTCCATTAAAACTTCTTTCCCTGCATCTTCACAGGCAAACTTTCATCTGACTTGAATGTGAACTCCTTCTGCTTAATTAAACTCTCTTGAGAAGTTCTGTGTAGGCTTAAAATTCGCTTTTTTGGAAAACTGTACCTAACCATGTAGACAGAGTTGCTCCATCTATGTGTTCTCAAGGAGCTCTATCGCTTATCATACATGTTAAAAACCAATTCATTATTTGCCTGTGTCCTTCCGGGCCTGTCATCTCCAAGAGGGCTGGGCACCATTTCAATTAGGTTCACCACTGAACTCACTTCTCCGTCAAGGACATAATATTTAAAAGGTGTTGAGTAAGTATTCATGGATGAAAGAAGAGTAAATGAGTGGAATAATGAGTCTGTGATCATCACTGGAAGTATCAAGTTCAAAGCAGAGGGCGAGGGAAGGTGAGAGTGCACATGCAGCAGAAGTTCATGGAATGACCTGGGTATCTTTTTGTTGAGGTGGGACACTAGTGACTAAAACACTGGACTCAAGAATTATCAGTAATGCCTCATGTGTGCTGGGCTAGGAATACGAGAAAAAATAATTGAAGTGCAAGAGGCTTTTGAACATGATATTTACTGCCTTGGCAGGTCCTGTATTTACTGTGCACATGGCACCACTCAGGAAAACGGGCCCAGCGAATGCAAACCTTTGCAGACAAGTGGGAGCCTCTCAGAGATGAGACATGACACTGAAGATCTGGAATGGACATGAAGTTTATCCAAAATCAGTGGCTCCTAGAAGAGCTTCATATGAGCACCTGAGGAAATTCAGAAAATTCTGATGTTTTGATTCCAGTCCTGGGAGATCCTAAGTCACTAGGTGTGAGTGAGGCCTAAGAGTCTATTCAAATTTCTTCAGGCAGCCCTGCTGTGCAAAGAGAATGCCTGATGCAGCTCAACTCTTTTCTCTACACATAAGGAAACTGCTCACAGCTCAGGACATCACTGGCAGAGCTAGGTCGACAACTCCAGTCTCTTGACCTTGATGCCAGAGTTTACAACACTAGTTTTAAAAAGCACAAAATTGACTAGAAGTTGGAAAAGTAAAATTCAAAAAAGATAATGTCTCTTAATCCACGTAATAACAACACACTTTTGAAATTAAAGGTAGAATCTAGTCCTCCCCACCTGATCACTGATTATTGGAGTGCAGTCGGACCATGCTGTACCATGCAGCCACTTTGTTTAATGAGCTAAAACTACAGTACACCTCCAGTGATGATGGTGGATCTACAGATAGCAGGGTATTTTACACTGAGGGATGAGTTATTAATAGCATTAATAACAAGCAGCTTGCAGATTATAATAAACATTTGTTCTTCATAACTCCTAAGTGCAGAAGACAAAAGATGAACCAACATTATAGTTTAGTGTATAGCTTGAGCTAGGTTATACATTAACTCTTTTCATTATTAAATATGAGAGTTATCAGGGGCTGTTGCTTAATTGTCCTTTCCAGCGGGGTCTTTATTTTAAATCTGGTAGGCATTAAACTTGTTCATTGCTAATGGAAGAGGGTGATATCAGCTGATGTCTCATTAGCACCCTGTAAGCCCCCTGGCCTTTTAAGTGTCTCATCAGTGGAATAGCCTAGGCAGTCCCCAAGAGGATCAGTACATGCTGACACAGATGCTACTTGAAAGGCTTGGTGATAAATAACTATTCCCTTCATTTAACCTAGAAATATCAGCAATCACTCAATATGCTGGCACAAAGACACAGTGGTCAAGATCTTCCTTAAATCTTTCAAGACAAGGACAAAATAATACATTGCTATGCAAAATGGCAGGTCAATGACGGATTGCTGCTTTTGTGATATCAACATAAGCCATTGTACTAATAAGGCTTTTCTAAATATTCTAGCTTCATTTCCTACCCTTTCTTCTTTTCTTGATCATTCTTTCTTAGCTCATTCACCCAGTAAAGAAAGAGAGAATGCAAGTACGTTTTGATGCTTTCAGTGGTTCTATGAAAGTCTCTTTAAAAACATAAATATATGTGCCCTGGCTGGTGTGGCTCAGTGGATTCAGTGCCAGACTGTGGACTGAAAGGTTGCCGGTTTGATTCCCAGTCAGGGCAGATGCCTGGGTTGTTGATCAGGTCCCCAGCTGGGGGCATGGGAGAGGCAACCAATTGCTGTTTCTCTCCCTCTCTTTCTCCCTCATTTCCCCTCTCTCTAAAAATAAATTCTTTAAAAAATAAAAATACATGTGTTTTGTATGCATATTTGAAAATGTACTAATTTACCAGACTTTGCATATACTATTTCTTTTAGCAAAAGTACAATAGATATTCACAAGGGAATATATTTTCCCTGTGGTATTAGAATATACACAGGTACAATTGGACATCACTTAACTATGTGACAGGAAGGCAGACAGCTTATGCCTAATGAATGGCACTGACAGGAAGGACAAGGGACACAGCTCCAACTGTCATCAAACAGGGTGACTTTGAGGTGAGCCTGCTAGACCACAGGATAATGTCAGAGCCACTTAGTCTTTAAAATTCAGCGTCTGTGTCAATAACTCCCAAACTGACCTATTCTGCTATTAATCTGGAATGTAAGAGAAGGGAATAAGATGATTTAATTCTTTAAGTAGGATAGTAATTATATTATCTCATAGGACCTTTATGAAAATTAAATAGCCTAATGGGTATGTCACATATCATCAACAATACAAATATTTTGGTTGATATACAAATATTTAAGGAACCAAATATTTTGCTTCCTTATAATATACAGATTATTAATTTTAATGAGTATAAAATACCCCATTACTAAAATGATACTTAATATAACAATTAATTTCTAACCATTCAAAAAGTTTTTCAGAAAAAATTTCCCCAGTAACTCAGAATTATTAAAATGAACACATCAAATTATCATTAGTGAGGGAAACCAAGTTACAAGAAATCTATGGATAATAACATGACAAATTATATTTATGTTATCACATAAGGTACTTTCTCTCCCATGTATATTAAAGCATAATGAAAACATTTATTTATATTTTCATCTGTTTGCCTATGTATTGAGCAAATGTATTTATGCATTAATTAAAAAATTAGTAAATTAGATTTCCGAGGATATAAAAATTAATGAGACACAATCTCTACTCTGCATTGAAGCAGATTCCAGAGTGAACAGAGGCCAGGATATCAGTGTTGATCCTGAAGGATTACATCTTCACACTGAGGGTAACAGAGAACTATCGAAGGGCTTGGTGGAGAGATGTGTGATACAATCAGCTTTGCATTTAGATTGCTATGTGCAGTTATTGGAGGGAGCCAGCTGGAAGGCCGTTGCAGTAACTCATGCCAGAAACGATGACAGGCATGCCCCTGAACTAACATAGAGTCAGTGGGCAGAACAGAGAGAAGTAGATGCATCAGGGAAGCATCAAGAGAGTAAAATCTAATACCAGTTTGAGGGCTAATGAGAGGGAGGTTATTCTCAACTTTAATTTGAGCCTCTGAGGAGATGATGGCACCACTCACAGAGATGTAAAACATGGGAAGGATAGCAGGTTTAATCATGGAGAAATGGTGAGATACATTTAGGGCATTTTATCCTGGAAATGTCAATGGGAAATCCCAATAGAAATGGCTTCCCTTGAAGATCAGGGGAGTTTTTCAGTGGGAGGTATATACATATAGTCATCAGTAGTGTCTAACAGCTACAGAAAATCATGGGGGATATTCCCCCTCTCCACGGAATGCTTTCTGAGAGTTACAAGACAAAGGCAAAACAAGCCTTGGTCCCCCAAGACTTGGGTAGTAAAAATTGTGACAAGGAAATAGGAAATTAGCCAGATTATCAGGAAGAAAATAAAAATAGTAGGTGGTGTCAGTGTCCTGAAAACCAAAGGTAAAGAAAGAGAATGTGGTAGAGGACATTGTTGATTCAGAAAACCTCTTCATTTGTCACCAAAGAGTCTTCCAGGACCTTGGCCAAAGAAGTTTCTATGGAGGCCAGAGAGCCCCTGCATGAGGGGTAGTTGCCACAGAAAATGAGGAGGAGGAGACATCAAGGATGAAGATGAATAAGGAGTCAAAAGAGGGCTTTGATTTTTGTTTGAAGACTGAAATGTTTAAAGAACCAACAGAAGGAGAAATATCAGAGACTCAAAAGAGAGAAACTGATGAAGTGATAACTGATGAAGTTGTCAGAGGCAGATGGAGGTGGGAACTGGAGCACCAGACTGCCAATAAATCAGAGCATACAGTTAGAGGTTGAGGAGAGGCAAGGTTGCCCTTCATTTTATTTTACTTTTTTATTTAGGAAAGCACTTAGCATAAAACTCCATGTATGATTGTGATTTTACTCACACAGTGACCCATTTTTCTTCTTCATTTAACAAGAATGTTTTGAAGGTCTATTTTGCTCAAATACTGTGCTATATGCACAGAGGATATAATGTTATATCGAACAAGTTCCCTGCCAACAAGGAGCCCACTGCTATAGAGGTGGGATGGAGTTAGAGGTGCACACATACATTTCTAAACCCAAAGCAACTTGTGATCATCTTAGCATTGATTTACAGCCTGCAATGAATACAGAAAAGCTCTATATACCTTTCTATCTCTTAGACATAAAAGCTAATATTAAATTAGTCTACCCCTTCTAATATAATCATAAACCACAATCTCATAATTGTTGACCACTAGATGGGTACATTAGTTATTAATCTATCCAGGAGACTGGACTTAATTAACCTTAGAAGTGCATTTTGACCTTGGTCTAATCAGGCCAGTTTTCCACTCTGGAGGTCATGATTGATTATCTGTTTCATTTAGGGAAAGAACTCTAGCAGAACAAAACATACGAACACACACCAGAAGTTTTACTTTAATTACTATGATTACAATGCAATTCTTGATAGTTATTTTTACTCTGATAAGAAAATACACAATTAAATAAAAATGACTCTTTAGAACTGTATATAGTTAAAGAAAGAGATAACCGAAAGGTTCAGCCAAATTTATCAGGGAAGGTGAAATTTATTTTACTGTAATATCAAATGTATTCTCTTTATTCATTATTTCATTATATTTTACACCCATGCTCCCTTTTTACAAGGCAAGATACTTTTGTGCTATTAGTATCCTCTATACCTAATACAGAAAAATGTAATAAACTCTTCTAAAGTACTTTGAAATTCTTCCATATGCATAATCTTTGTATTGTATACATGTAAATAACACCCTTGATTATTAAAAAAATACTTCAATATGAAATCACAATGAAGTTATCTAGATGAACACCAACGGAGAGATATCACAAATATCTCTCAATAAGATATTTTAAGAAATACCTTAAACTAAATGCCATGGATGACAAAATGCTGTTTTATGGAGCATTGATGCTGCTACTGATGACCTATGTCAATACTCAAAGATAGGCTCATACACCAAAATTTTCAAGAGTAAGAGTAAACCATATTAACAGATACCAAACAGGCAAAAAGAGTCTCCTTCTTTGAGGAGTACATTCACATAATTCAGGTTTCAGCCAGCCTTACTGCTGTGCTTTTATTGACTTGATCTACCAAATGAACCTTAAAAGTAAATAATCTTGGAAGCACAGCAACCATGCTGATATTTCAGTGAGGATTTCTGGTTCTATGTGGCAAGGAAATGGGACATAGTTTTTTTTCCCTTTCATTAAAGCAGAGCGGCTCATTTACTGTCCAAAAAGGAGGAGAATCAGCATTAATCTGGAGCATCCTCTCTGTGCCAAGGATATTGGCAGATATTAAATACTCAAGTAACGGCTTGGTATGTTTTTAAACAAGCATTAAGATGGTTTCCATAACAAAGGTAAAATATCACATCATTAGTAATGCTGCAATGAACACAGGACTGCTTATATCTTTGTGAATAAATGTTTTCAAATTTTCTGGGTAAATACCCAGAAGAGGAACTGCTGGGTCATATTTAACACTATTCTTGATTTTTTGAGGAGCCCCCATACTAATTCCCGCAGTGGCTTTACCAATGCCACCCCAATAAATTTAATTATAAAAACAAACAAAGAAAAAAATCACATCATTGGCAGTGCAGCTTCTCTTAAAATGAAAATGCTTTCTCTTTGCCAAAAGTGAGGGTAGGAATGGGTTTTGGAAGAAAGGCGGAAATTGGGAATTCCCTCAGGTTAAGGTTTGTACCAGAGAAGTAGAGACCAAAAGGAGTAAACATGAAGCAATTTTAGAACACACAAACTAGATGCATCCTTTAAATTCGCTGCCTCTTATCAACTGGCTTTTAAACTATGTCTAATTTTCTTCTTTATCTTTTATCCATGACCATAGGCAAACATTTAAAATAGTATTTTGAATGCTTTAGGAAAAAATGCACAAGCCATAATCAAACATATGTGGGCACATTCACATTTAATTTGCTAAATGTTAATAAAAATATTATAGCTTAGTATAATACTAAATGTGCCTGTGGGTTTACCTTACATCTATCTTTGTAGGATCTGGTTATCGAGACAAGCACCAAAACCTAAAAAGAGCAGATAACATCTGTCTGACTCCTCCACAGAGTTCAGTTAAGGAATTGGTTAATACTGATTTTATAAAATTAATAGACTTTGTGCTTAGAAGAATTTTATGTTTACAGAAAAATTGAGCTGTACCTTCTTCATGCCCTGCATTTCCCCTATTATTAACATCTCGCATTAGTGTGGTCAGTTTGTTACAACCGATGAACCAATATCAACACATTATTATTAACTGAAGTCCATGGTTTACATTAGGATTCACTCTTTGTATTGTATAATTTTGTAGGTTTTGATGAATGTATAATGGCCTGCATACATCATTAAAGCATTATATAGAATACTTTCACTCCCCTAAAATATTCCCTGTGCTCCATTTATTTGCCCCTCCCTCCCTTCCTCTCTCCCTTCCCAGCAGTACCTGGTAAACACTGATCTTTTTATTGTTTCCATAGTTTTGCATTCTCCAGAACGTCATACAATTGGGATTATTGTCTTCTTTTATTTAGTAATACACATTTAAGTTTCCTCCATGTCCTTTCATGGCTTAAGAGTTCACTTATTTTTAGTGATAAATATTATTCTATTGTTGGATGTACTACAATGTATTCATTCACCTGCTGAAGGGCATCTTGGTTGCTTCCAAGTTTTGACAATTTTGAACAAAGCCACTATAAACATCTTTGTGCAGGTTTTTTTTGTATGGGCATAAATTTTTTGCTCATTTGAGTAAGAACCATGGTGCACAATTGCTAGATCATATACTATGAATATATTTACTTTTGTAAGACATTGCTCAACTGTCTTTTAAAGTGGCTGCACCATTTTGTGTTCCCACCAGCAATGTATGACCGTTCCCATTGTTGCACATCCTCACCAGCATTTGCAGTTGTCAGTTTTATGAATTTTACCTATTCTCATAGGCATGTAGTCTTATCTCATTTTAATTTGCATTTCCTCAGTAATATATGATATGGAGCATACTTTCATATATTTACTTGCCAGCTGTGTATCTTCTTTCATCAAGTATCTGTTCAAGTCTTTTGCTCATTTTTAATCAGGTTGTTTTTATCTTTACTGTTGAGTTTTAAGAGTCCTTTGTATGTTTTAGATAAACCCTTTCTTGCAGGTATTTTCTTCCAGTCTATGAATTTTCTTCTCATTCTCTTGACAGTGTCTTCCACAGAAGCTACATATAACCAGATCACTGTTTATTCACCAAAGCTATTGGCACCAGCATAGTCTCTCTCGTTCTATGACAATGAATGTCTTCAGCACACAAATGAATAATCCATCCAACTTCTTAGCCACCTCCTCCAAGCCACTCCCGCTTACACACTCACATTCCAAAACTTGTCACCAAATTAAACCCTTCAAATACCAAATCACTGATTCTAAAACCACCATAGTTTGTCTTTCAGCTTTTATGTTCAATGACTTTTACTTCTCCCTCATCAAAATCTCCAATTTGATATATTGTCATCCAATAAATCAGATCTTTCTTATCTTTACTTCATTATTTTGTTCAGCTTAGATTCCATGGTTCATATTTCAGTTACACCCTTGCCAATAAATCAGTATTTATTGTACTTTTTATTTCTTCACTTCCATCTGGCAAAACTCAATTGTGGGTGAATATAACTCAATGGCTTTATTTTGCCTACATGAAAGCAAATACAGCTGGAGAAGTCACAAGAGGGTGGATGGTGACACTAAATTTGTAACCAGCAAAAGGCCCTCAGGACTGTTTAGCAATATGACTATATTTTTTATTCCACTCTCTATATTCTTCTTTACAGTGAAGGCTTCAAAACTTCTCCAGTTTCCTTGACCTTTGATACATTTCTTAATTTTCTCTATTGTCTTACTAGATTTTTTTGTACTCTACTTCACAGCGAAGCTGTCATACATATTGGAATTCTACCTAGTACCCTGCTACAAACCTATAAATGTATCTAGATGAGCTCTTATTCTTTAACAATTTTTTATTTCATGAATGAGGAAGAAGTTCTTCCTATCTACAGACTGGGCCACCCTCATAACTTGGATCCTATTGCTTAGAAATTTCAAATTACCAACCACCTCCTCTTTCCCCAATATATTCAGTAATTATCTTACAGTTACATCCCATCATATTTAAACATCATCCATTATCTACATTAAAAAGAATTTCTCAATTAATATGGCCTCTCTCATTTCCCATTCTCCTCATTCACAATAAAAATAATAAAAAATGCTTTGTACATATGATGGATTATATATTTAATTAAAATATTCCCTCCCCATTGTTGCCTTAAGTTTCCCATTGCTCACACTAGGTTTCCCATTGCTCATAGTGGGTTTGGCCATGTGATTTTCTTTAGTGAATAAAATATATGTGAAAGTGATATAAGCCACTTCCGAGAAGCTTTTAGAGTAATTGCATCGTCCTGTCACTTTCATTTTTCTTCTACTATAAGACTAACAATGTCAGATAATGGCTGCTTCTTATCCTGATCCTGAATGATACAAGGCATCACCACAGCTAATGACAGTTGAATATGGGTAATAGTTTGAGCATAAAATCAACCTTTGTTATATTGTGCCCATGTAATATTAGGGTTGCTTTTCACTATCTCACACCTGCATTAACTTATATATAAATTCTTGCCTCCATTTTCTCCCTCTCCATTATTCCTGAAACCACTTAAGTGTGATTTCAGGACTATCTATTTCTATATTCAGGAAGTAAAGTGGTTATTTTTCAGTACTGCTTTAACTAAGACCTCTCCAAGCAGCATTTCAAATAGTTAATCATTCCCTCCTTTTTAAACATTATCTTTTCAAAGGTTTTATTGCAACCTGCTGACACAGACTGTTCCTGTTGTCCTCATAACACCTTGCAGCTTTCTCTCAGTCCTCATGCCCTGCTTCCTCGGCATTAAATACTGGAGCTTCTCAAGACCGTATCCTGGTACTTCATCTCTTCTCATTTTATATTATAGTCTTAAAATTTTCACCAAATCTATTATTATTTTCTTCCTTTACTTATATGATGTTCAAACTTACCATATTTTGCCATGTATAATGGGACATTTTTGCCCAAATTTTTGAGGGAAAGATAAGGATGTACATTATACATGTGTAGTACTAATTATCTATCTATATAAATGTTTTTAATTATTTTATTTATGCTTATGTATTAAAAGTGTTACTCTAGAAAGCAGTAATGATATCTGTATGCAAAAATAATACCCTGGAATATGATAATCAGTTTTGTTTCTAAATATAAATAAGTAAAACACTGAATTAAAAAATTAAAATGAAAGATTTTTTTCCTGAAAATTTGGGCCAAAAATGTGGGTGCACATTATGCATGGTAAAATATGGTATATCTTCAGTCAAAACTCCTCTGAGTTTCTGACATATATCAAACTACCATCTTTATTTTTCTACTTAAATACCTTAAAGACATGTTATATTCAATATTTCCAAATGTAATGCATAACACTTGACTCAGGTTTGTTTCTGGTGTTTATTTCATTTTCTTTCATTTTCTCATAAGTTTCATGAGACAGAGCCCATGCTTGTTCTTAACTCTTACAGCACTCATGCGAAGGTGCCGAAATTCCAACTACGGTATAAAATTTAACAATTATACATATTAGCATGGAACTACAGATAAAGGTGTGATTTTAAAACTTAAAAGAAAATATATTTTGTCATTAGTGGATTGATTGTAGCAAGGCAGCTGATGTCTCAGAACTGACAATGGAAGCCAGGCTTTAGGTGAATAATATATTTAAGGGGATGTAAGAAAACAGTATCGACTCATAATTGTATATTCAGTAAAAATGTCTCTTGAGAACAGAATAGAATTAAGGGCTTTTTTCATATAAATCAAAAAGTGAACACTGTGTATTACCAGTGCTCCTCTCTAAAGGGAATTCCAAGAGACATATTCTAGGCAAAAGGAAAATGACACCAGATGGAAACCTGAAATGCAAGAATAATGAGGAATGGGAAAGTGGGAAATATGTGAATAAATTTATACAAAAATTTACTAAATAAAACCATAATGTCTAATTTGGTAAAGTTAAAATTTGGAAGAAAAATAAAAGGATAATTCAAGACCGAAGTGACTATAAATAAAAATAAATTCAAGGGAATGAGACACACATTCAGGATACTGTTATGATTTTATTTTAAAACTGTATGTAGGTTACATAGATGTTCAATGTATTGTTTTTCTTTATATCTTACATATATTTTTTTATAAATATCACTTGCTTTTACATTTAAAATGTAAATGTAAACATTTACATTTATATTTAATAAAATATAATATTGTGTTTTATTATCTCCGACTGAATATAAAATATATTTATGCAGATATAAAACATGATTTATTAATGAGTAAGACTGGCCTATTTTACTGCTCCTCATATTTCCTAAATTGTAGAAGTATTCCAAAAACTGATCCATTTTTTAAATTCCTATAGCTTAGTGATTTAGTCTATATCTGCACCAAAATAGTTGCAGCCTTTTATGTAGCAGTCTGAGGTGTTAGTGGGTGCTTCTGACATCTGAACAAGATGTGCTAAGTACAAAAACCACAGTGCTATGGGTATTGTTTAAAAGAAAATGATATAGTTGACATATTTGGAAAAATGTGATTAGTGAGGTCATCTGGAATTTTATTCTGTAATGATCTCAATAACTCTCAAGATTATGTAACAGCAGTTGAAGGTCACTACACACGTAAAGGCATCATTATAATTATAAAAGCTACTCCAGATTATTATTTCATGCCAGAAATGCAAAGCTTGTTGATGCTACAGGAGGGACACATTCACTCTCTCCAGAATCTGGTTACATAGCATAAAGCATAAGGTCAAAAGGTAGCCTATGTAAAAGGTAGCGAATTAGTATTAAAAGTATCATCATGTCAATTGTTTCATATGGCCTGTCCTATGAAGAAGAATGTCAAAACCAAAGAGCCTAATCATTTTAACTAAGTTTTTAGCTATAATATCATAACATATTTATATAATCAGTAAGATAACAACTCCCACCATTTAAAAACAACTTGAAAAACTTTAGCTAGAGAAATAGGAAAAGCATAGTACACTGGAAAGCTACAGAGCAGTGGTGGGGAGATCTGTCCAAGGTCCTGAAGGAGCCACCAATGAGTGGGATGGTTGTTTCATACAATCAACATATAAATTAATTTCAAGATTACCTATCAGACAGTTTTATTGCTTATTTATTTTCAGCTAAATTACCTTTTGAGAAGAAACAAATGGTGTAAAAGGAATATTATAAAATTATTTCAGTTTATATTATTTGAAGAAAATCTCAAATTACTATGAATCCTTTCTCATATTTAATGCATTGAAAGTATGACTTAAAAAGATCAGAATGTATGCCACCATAAAGCATTTTCTTATAAAGGTATGCTGTTTTTCTGTTCATTATTCCTTTTCCTTCTCTACACTGCTCTGGAGGCCTGGGTGGCTGATGTCTAGGATGACATATTAAACTAGTTGGCTTCTGATTCTATTTTGCCTGTATGAAGCATGTGCAGCAGAAAAGAAGATTAGAAGGTAGGAATGAAGAGAGAGATTGAGGTATTTCCTACCCGTGTCTGTATTGCTTTGGCAAAAAATATCAGGAACAATTATAGCCTTAAAAAACTAAGACTTCCGCTGAATGGTATCTCTTTTAGGGTTCCAGCTGCTCCGGGATCATTTTGTGTTCTTCAGTTTTTTAAATGGAAATACCTTTTATCTACCATTGTTATTCTCTGAGTCTGTCAAGACGTTTTATTTGTATCCTTAGATCTGCCAACCACTCTGTAAGTAGATTCTTCCTTTGTAAGTTCTTCGTTTAAACCATCTGAGTACAACTTATTTCCTGTCAGGACCATGAATGATACAGAAGATGTTTAAACCATAACTGATACAGTTCACCCTTAAACAACATGAAGTTTAGGGGTGCCAAACCCTGTGAAGTCAACAATCCAGGTAAACTTTTGACTCCCCCAGAACTTAACTACTAATAACCTGTTATTGACTTGAAGCCTTCCCATTAATGTAAACAGTTAACACATATTTTGCATGGATATGTATTATATACTTTATTCTTAAAATAAAGTAAGCTAAAGAAAACAATTTATTAAAACCATAAGAAAAAGAAAATATATTTATAGTACTATACACATTTATTGAAAAAATTCACATATAATTGGACTTGTGAAGTTGAGACCTAAGTTGTTCAAGGGTCAACTGTTTATTCAACAGAGAAAACAGAATATTAGTAGAGGAGAAGTAAACATTAAGTGCCCATAAAATATAAAAATTAGGAGAAAACAGTAAAAAAATACTGCAAATACACGGCTCCTTTTCTGCAATACCTATCTCATTGTACCCATTAATGATAGTAGGTATCAATAAATATTTTTAAAATATTTGGAGTTTACTAAAAAGTTAGCTCAAAATTTTAGAATAGGTATTTTTAAAATCAAGGATTCATTTATCTATACTTAGGCTTACTAATTTTACACATTAGTTTCACAAAGAAAAAAAAAGCATAAAACTCAAAGACTGTTCCCAGAGTTCTTTCCACATAACACATACATAGACGTCATTAATAAAAAATGCAACATTATTTATAGAAAAAATTATCTGATCTCTTACTCTTTGACATTGGTTACATTTAAAAAAGTTCTTCATACCTGAGAGTATTTTGATTTAAATTTAAATGTGTTAAGGTGTTCATAATTACATAGGAGGTGTAAATATACTAAATGATAGTTCAAGACATAGAGAAGATAAGAATTAATAAAGGGTTACACTTTTTTCCTCAATAATAATCTTCCTGCAATAAATCAACACCCTGAAGGAGTCTGCTGGTGGACCTAATACAGATTCCATTTTATGAATGAAGATATAAAGATTATAATAGTGAGCAGAAATAAGTTCAAGAGCCTGGAATTTACTAGCAATTTTAAAATTCAGATATTCATAATAGGAAAAGTAAGCTTCAACATAACAAATGTTAGAAATTTTTCAATTTTGGTTAAATTTCACAACAGTAACTCAGTACAAGGAATGAATCAAAGATAAATTCCTGATACAGTTCACTGAAAAAAAAACAGCTGATAAATGTGAAACAGTCATCAAAAAAAAGTGCCACAAAATTATGATGTGTAAAACCATAATGTTTTTTCTTTTATTATTTTATTTTTATTTTTCAATTAAAATTGATATTCAGTACTATTTTATATTAGTTTCAGGTGTACAGTGTGATAATTAGACAAATATTTTATAAAGTGATCCCCCAAATAATTCAAGCACTCACCTGGGTCCATACATAGTTATTACAATATTATTGGCTATATTCTCTATACCATGCTCTATATCCCCATGACTATATGTACTACTTACTTGAACTTCATCCCTTCACCTTTACACCCAGAGCCCCCAAAACTCTCCCATCTGGCAACCATCAGTTTGTTTTTTGCATCTCTGAGTCTGTTTATGTTTTGTTTATCCATTTATTTTGTTCTTTAGATTCCACATATAAATAATATCATATGGTATTTGTCTTCTTCTGTCTGACTTATTTCATTTAGCACAAAACCCTCTATTCCAGCCATATTGTCTCAAATTACAAGATTTTATTATTTTTTATGGCCAAGTAATATTCCATTGCACATAGGTACCACAATTTCTTTATCCACTTGTCTATTGATAGATACTTGGCTATTGTAGATAATGCTGCAATAAACACAGGGGTACATACATATATTTTCTAATTAATGTTTTGAATTTCTTCAGATATATAGACAGAAGTGGAATTGCTGGGCCATAAGATAGTTCTTTTTTTTTTTTAAGGAACTTTCATAATGTCTTACACAGTGGCTGTACCGATTTGCATTCCTACTACCAGTTCATGAGAGTTCTCTTGTCTCCACATCCTTGCCAACACTTGTTGTTGATTTATTGATGATAGCCATTCTCACAGGCATGAGGTGATATTTAAAATGAGTTTTCTTTAGAGATTGGATCATCAGTAGACCTAGAGTCTTAGATTTAGCCAAGTTTTACTCTTAAAAAATGGGAATGTATCTCACTTATCATAATGTTGAAGAAATAGTAGTAGTTTCTAGTAGGTGCAAATATTAAAAAAATAGAAATATTTAAAGTTCAATTTAATTATCCTTCAATTTGGCAGATTTTTGGCTCCACTGGCTTCTTCTGACTACTCTCTTAAATGTAAGTATATGTTTCATTAAGCATTAAAGTCCAAATTCTGTAGCAAATTACATTACTGATCATCTGATATAAGTTCTAAAACATTCCAAATAACATTAGAAGGCATAATAACTGTCTATAATATGTACTATTATCTCCTTGATCAGAATAGCATTCAATGAACATATATTTCAGCTTAAGTAATTTCATTGATTATCTTTTGTTGCATAACCAATCACTCCAAAGTTTAGTAGCTTAAAGCAACAGTGATCAGTGGGGCGTTCACTTCTCATGAGTTAGTAATTTTTTAAAAATTATCTAAAAAATAGATTTACAAAACAGTTGAAAACTTAGTATACAGTGTTTCTTATAGCCTCCACCTCACTTCCCTAAAGTTATCCTACCACAATCAAAAACTAAGAATCATTGGTGCAATATTAAACTAAACTAAACTAAACTAAACTATACTAGTGACCTAAAGACTGCTTGGATTTCTCTAGTTTTTCTACTAATATTCTATTTCTGGTCCTTATTTATGCTACAAAATGTACATTGAGTTTTGCTGCATTGTCTCCTTAGTGTTCTCCACAAAAAGTGGAGGAGGCTAAGTTCTTTGATCTCTTCTTGACTTTTAGGACCTTAGGAAGTCTTAAGAGTAATGGTCATATATTTTGTAGAATGTCCCTCCATTTGAAATTTTCTGTTATTTTTTCACAATACACTGGAGTTGTGGATTTGGGAAAAGATAAAATGTCATTCTTATTATTTTATATCACACAGTATCTGTTATCAACCTGATATCACTGGTGTGGTTAACCTGGTTAAACTGATGTATGCTGATTATCTCTACAAATCATTAAGTCCTACCCACACTCAAAGGGAGAGCAGTTAAGCTCCACATCTGGAGGGAGCATTACCAAAGAATTTGTAGGCATATGTTAAACTCACCACAATGATCAATTAGTTTTTGATTAGGTTTATGAGATAGTTTTTGATAGAGATAGAGTATTACATAGGAAAATAATTAGAACATCTGAGATAGTAATTTGACTTTATTTTGACTTTTCATTTTTTAATTCCTGTACATATTTCATACAAATAGACATAATCCACTAAATATATCTTCCTCCTGTCATAACTATACTATATCAAAACTTTTTAAATGGTAAGCATTGTTGCAATGCCTAAAGATCTCAATTTTTACCATTAATTCAATTTGAGAAGAATTCCAAATATTTACAATTACACACACACATACACAAAACTGTTCTAACACAAGATATGGAAAGTTTATTGTTCTACTTTGTTTTTTAGTTTCTTGTATGGAAGGTCAACTATACATAAATATGATGGTCCCCAGTGAATACTAATGATGGTACCATGAACATATCCACATAGTACTGGAAAAGTTCCTAGATAGCAGATTCTTAAGATTGCAAAATATAATAGCAGCACTGAAATTCAATTTTATTCACCATGACACATATACAGTGTAGAGCAAAAGTAGGTTTACAGTTGTGAGCACATGAAATACAAGTTTATTTTTGTATTATTTATTAATTAATGTAATATATTCCATACAGACTGTAAACCTATGTTTGCCCCACCCTGTATGCTTTGGAAAAGATGAAGTGCTCCTCAGACTAACAATTCCCCTTTTTCTCTTTTAAATTGTTTTCTGTTTATTTCCAGTGATTAGACATTATATAACTTATTAAGTGATTATCCTGATAAATTTTGCACTGATCTGAAACCATATATATAGGCACCACAATATTATCGACTACATTCCCTAAATTGTACTTTACATCCCTGTGATTCTTCTGTAACTACCAATTTGTACTTCTTAATCCCTTCACCTTTTTCCTCCATCCCCACATTGCTCCTCCCATTTGGCAACTGTCAACATGTTCTCTTCACCCATGAGACTTTCTGTTCTGCTTGTTCATTTATTTTGCATGTTTTTTAAGATTCAGTTGCTAATAGATGTGTATTTATTACCCTTTTATTATTCGTATTTTTTATTTTTCTCTTTTTCTTCTTAAAGAAGACCCTATGATATTTCATGTAATGCTGATTTGATGGTGATAAGCTCCTTTAGCTTTTTCTTGTCTGGTAAACTCTTTATATGTTCTTCAAATCTAAATGATAGTTTCATTAGGTAGAGTAATCTTGGTTGTAGGTCCTTGATTTTCATCATTTCGACTATATCTTGCCAATCCCTCTGGCCTGCAAAGTTTCTTTTAAGTAGTTAGCTGACATTCTTATGGGAGCTCTTGTAGGTAAGTAATTGCTTTTCTGTTGCTACTTTTAAGATTCTCTCTTTGTCTTTAACCTTTGGCATTTTATTTATTTATTTTTTAAAAATATTTTATTTATTTTTAGAGAGAGAGGAAGGGAGGGAGAAATAGAGGGGGAACATTGATATGTGAGAAAAACACCCATTGGTTGCCTCTAGCATGTCCCCAGCTGGGGACCTGGCCCACAACCCAGGCATGTGCCCTGACCAGGAACTGAACTGGTGACCTTTGAGTTCATAGGCCAGCACTCAATCCACTGAACTATACCAGCCAGGGCATAACCTTTAGCATTTTAACTATAACGTGTCTTGGTGTGGACCTCTTGGAGTTTGGGACTTTCTGTACTTCCTGGACTTGTATGTCTATTTCCTTCACCAGGTTAGGGAAGCTTTTCATCATTATTTATTCACATGGGTTCTCAATTCCTTAACCTCTTTCTTTTCCTTTGGGTGCCTTCAAGATTCAAAGGATGGTACACTTACGGATGTCCCAGAGGCTTCTTATACTATCCTCATTTTGTTTGGATATTTTTTCCTTTTTGCTGTTCTGACTGGGTGTTTTTCTTCTTATCTTCCAAATCTCTGATTTGATCCTCTGCTTCATCTACTCCACTGTTGATTCTCTGTAATATATTTTTCATTTTGGTTAGTGTATCCTCAGTTTCTGACTGGTTCTTTTTTATGGTTTCTATGTCCTTTTTTACAGTTTCTATGTTGAATTTCTTTTTACATTGTTGAATTTCTCACTAAGTTCATCTACTTTTCCCCTAAGTTCATTAAGCATCATTATAACCAGTGTTTTAAACTCTGCATCTGCTAGATGGCTTGTCTCTTTTTATTTCCTTTTTTTTTTTCCTGGAGTTTTGTTCTGTTCTTTCTTTTGAGACATCTTTCTTTGCCTCTTCATTTTGGCACCCACCCAGTGTTTGTTTCTATGTATTAGGTAGAGCTGCTATGTCTCTGAGGCTTGGTAGAGTGGTCTTATATAGTAGGTGTTCTCTAGGGGCCAAAGGCACAGCCCCTGCATCCACCTGAGCTGGGTACTCCAAGTGTGCCCCCTCTTACCCATGTGCAGGTTGTGTACACACTCCTGTTGTCTTTGAGTGTTGATTGTTATTGGCATGTCAGTGGGAGGGATTTAACCCAAGGCCCATCATCTTCAAGGACTGGCTGTACCCACCATGGAGGATAAGCTGTGCAGGGGCCCACTCTACAGAGCAGGACTTAATTCAGTGGGGCTTTGGTGCCCACTGAGCCTGCCCCTCCAGTGCATTGCTTGTGAAGGTGGTTGGGTGGTTCTTCAACATGGTCCAAAGCTGCCTACTGAATGTGCTGGCTCCAGGACCTCTGGACCAAGTTCAGCTAGCACCCATGTCTCACCAGGAGCCACCTGGCATGAGCTACAAAGCAATCTTTAGATGGCTGCTACTTGTGCTGAGCATGGGGGTGTGCAGTAGAGGCCAAGCTGTGAACCAAGGCCAGCTGCCATTGGTGCAGGGCTTGGGTAAACTTAGTGAGAGGTATGAGGTACAGGGCCTGCTGAGGCCAGATGTTGCTTATTTGAGAGATTTTAGGAAAGTCCGAAGCATGAACCAAGATAGGCCATTTGTATGGAAAAGCCACTGTAAACAGCTTGGGTGGGCCTGCAGGTTGGGTGGGGCAGGTCGCAGTGAATCACCAGGGTAGGGCAAACAGTATCAGATAGGTTGATAGAGACTCAGATATGGTCCCTGCCTGCAGACTCTGCAAGGGAGTGGCTCAGATAAGAAACAATGGCCTCTGGTAGCTCTTCTGTCTGGGAGAAAGCTGCCCCTCCAGCTCTCTCCCTGATGACAGACAACTCAATTCCTCCCTGTATGTCCCTGGTTCCTTTCAAGCTGCTGCCCCAGCACTTGAGCTTGGAGAAAGTGAGTCTGAGTAAGTCCACGTATGGACCCTTTAAAAGGAAAACCTGGGATTCCAGCAGTCCTTGATCTCAATTATTCACAATCCCTGCTGTTTTTTACAGCCAGAAGTTATGGGGACTTCTTTTCCTGGCATTGGAACCATGGATTGGGGGGCTATTGTGGGGCTGGGACCTATTGCTTCTCAGGAGGGACCTGTGCAGCTGAGATATCCCTCCTGATTTTTATCTACTACAAGAGTGTAGGTTCAGTCCATTCAGTGTCTTCATGCCTCCTACCAATTTTGATGTTGCTTCTTCTTTATATCCTTAGTGGTAGAGCTTCTGTGCAGGTAGATTTCTGGTGGTTATCAGTATTGACTCTTCTGTAATTTAGTTATAATTTTGAAGTGGTTGTGGGAAGATGTGAGTACTGCATTTACCTATGCTTCCATCTTTCAGACTAACAATTCTTAACAAGCTCTGTTAAATTTAATTTCTATTTCCATTTGACAGTGATTCAATATAC
>PVJD01011672.1:0-44753 GCA_004026545.1 Mormoops blainvillei | reverse complement strand
GCATTCTTCTCTGGAGTATGACCATTTCGGGATAAAAGAATTCACATCAGGAAAGTTAAAAGTCCAAGTATGCTGAGCTCCGTTCACTATCTTGTACCAGTTATACTGCTAAAACTCATCACCTGGTAATTTTAGAGATGATGGCCTTTTGCCTCCTATTAAATTTGGAATGTGTACATCTGGTGAACACTTTCAAGGAGCCAGTGCATTTGAAATGCCCTTGTTTTATTATTCTAGGTTAACTCCACTTAAAACTATTAATAAATACTAAGAGATCATTAGGACATTGTGTTGTTCAAGTGCTTATAGAAACAATTACAGCTCACTATACTTCAAGTTTGAAACAGTAGACACTAAGGAAGTATAACTTATTGCCAAAGGCCATTTGACACTCAAAAACACAATTCAAATGAACTATGTGCAGTCAATTACTTTTTTAAAAAAACTTGTATAAAAGATGGAAAGAAATATCTAATAACCAAAAGAAAATACAAGCAAGTGCCATTTTTAAAAAAATTATGCAACATTTCAAGCAGAGGATGGACTGTGCTTTTTAGTTTTGCCTCTTTCGAACCACAGGAAGGGATGGGGAAGGCTCTAACATCAATCTAACATCAGTGCATGTCAGGAACTGTAAACCACATCTTCTCACGCGTTGATTAGGCCGAGAGAAGTCAAGTAACATTCACGCACCAACCCAATGGGATCACTGCCAAGCTGGAACCCAGTCCTCCCCCTTAGGATTCCCGTACCACCCCTGTTTCCACCCAGGGAAGAATGATTTAGAGCCACTCCTCTCCTACCTTTAGTTTGCAAATATGTAGCAGATAGTTTCGGTCTTCAGAAACCAGTAAAAGTTCTTTCCAGCAAGTGCTTGAAAAAACAGATCATGAACAGGATGGGAAACCTGATTCCTGATCAGGAGTAGTAAGCGACTACAACATAATAAGATCTCCTGGCGTATATTTGGCTCTCAGGGTAATTTTCAGGAGTTCCCAGTGAGTTCTGGGGGCTGCAGGATTGCCAGGGAAGGGGCACGGCTGCCCAGGGTGGAGGGGGTGTGTGTGTGTGCGCACACATGTGTGAATCCTGCCAGCTTTTCTATGATTACCCCAAGACACACAAGTCTTTGGTCTGGCATAAAGAAAGTTGTAAGTTACAGGAAGAGCAGGCTCTGTGGAGAGTCAGAGACCGTTCTTGCTGACAGGCAAGGATTCCAGTGTTTTGTTTTTTTTTTAAACCCCATGCAGGCTGAACCATCCTCCTGTAGGGAGTCAGCCCACAGGCCACGATGTGGATCCCTGCTTTCCATTAGAGCACGGGGATGTAACGGAAGTTAACGCAGAATGTAGAGAAGGTGGGGAAATGACAAACTACAGCATGTGCTTGTTTCGTGGAGGATTTGGGAGGACCTTATAGACCTGTAGGTTGTTTTCTAGCCTTAAACTCTATAAATGTTTCGTCACCACCCAATACGTACTCCCCACATTTACTTTGTTTTTTAGCGAAAGGTAATTTGAATCACTTTTGCTTGGCATGCAATTGAGATTTTTAATGGAAATGTCATATGTCTTTGATCATTGTACTGAAAGCATCTTGTTACCTGATCTCATGTTATCTAGATTTATCCGCTTATCTTGCAGTTGGCTCTCATTTACCTAATGGTGGTGCGGAGGGCTTGCCTCCACAAATGCACCTTCCAAGGATTGCTTGGTTGGGAAGGGGAGGGTGGAACTGAAATGGACCATGTTCCTTTCTCTCTGTCAAATGTTATTTTTCGTTGTATGCGTCTGGTGAAGGTAAAGGTTTTAATGCCAAAGAATATGCCTGTGCAGGGATTTACTCTTTCTGTTTGCTGAAAACACAATGATTTCACAGTATCGGCCCCCAACGCACTGCATTTGTTAGCTTCCCTTTTTTTCCAAGTCCTCTCTCTGGCTTTTCTGCTTCCTCCTTGCCTGTCATAACCTGCTTCTTACCATCTGGGAAACCTCTGACCCTCTGTGCAGAGTCCGTTGGAATGTGTTAGTGCCCCAAGAGTGGACACGTTGTAAAACTGTAAGTTGTTTTTCCTACTGTTACACTGGGAGAAAAAAGACACGTCTTCCTGCGCTTCCCCATTGAGGGAGGGTTTATAGGCTCATGTGCAAAATTCTGAAAGGGCTGGTGGCACCCATGCACCTGCAGGAATCAGAGGAAGGCTTCAGGTGACATCAGCAAAGGGACTGGAGAGGTCCGGGTGTCCCCTTCATGACTCACGCAGCTAGGGGCGATGATCAGGAAGGCACCTGGACTCAGTGGAGTGACCTGCTTGCTCTGCCGTGGCAAGTGTGTGAGGGGGTTCCTGTTTTAAGAACGTGCCATGACCCTTGAGTGGTCAGACTCCTGTGGTTAAACTAAGGGAGAGGACTGTTGGTGCCACCTTTGAAAGTTACAGAAGAACGCTAAATTGAAGGGAGGGCAATGATGTTAACTGCAGGTCTACAGCGACCAGCTTCAGCTCGGCATGCCCCGTACGTGACCTTCATATTTACATGTCACAGAGTAAAAAAACCCATCATTTTGTGATCGTAGCAACGTCATTAACAGCCAACTAAAGCGTTTTTTCTTTCTTCCTCTTTACAGTTTTTTCCTTTACCTGTTTTTTTAATTAAAAAATGATGCATTTTTTAACTTGCTGTTTTCAAAACAATAATAGATTCTTATTCTTTTTCAACAAAATAATACTGCTTTTCAAAATAACAATAACCATAATAACTTACTGTAGTATTTCCAGAACTTTAATTTATTCAACAGTTTTTTTTGAGTACCTACCAAATGTCAAACATAGTTAGGCATTGTTCATTGGGTGTGGGGGTAGAGGCGGGGCGGGGGGAGAGAGCGATTGATTGAGATTGATTCCTGACCTTGTGGAACTCAGATTCTAGAGGAAAGACAGATGACAAATTGCTAGGTAGATAGATAGATAGATAGATAGATAGATAGATAGATAGATAGATAGATAGATACTAGATGATCAATAGATAGATATTAGAGAGTGACAAGGGCTCTGGAAAGAAGAGACTGGGCGGAGTGAAAGCAGCAGGAAACAGGCGAGGGAGAGGCTGGTGGCGCCTTCCCTCGGCAGCCCCCGCAGAGCAGGGGAAGGTCGGTCAGAGATGAAGGCGGTCCAGGCCTGTGGAAGAGCGTTCTAGCGGGAAGAAAAGGATGGGAACTGCTTGGCGCGTTTGAGGAGCAGTGGCGGGACAGGGTGGGCATGCCAAGTGAACACACATGTCCTCTCAATGGGATCATCGATGCCAAGAGGGCGTGGCAGTGCCCGGCACCCAATCAAAGCTGTGGCTCCAAAGCTCTGAAACTCCCATCCGCCTTCAGCCGGCTTTTGCCCGCTCCCTCCTGGCATAAGTGTAGACACTTTCTGAGGTGGCCCAGGTGTCCAGCTGGTCTTCCAGGAGGTTCATGGGACCTTTATGACACTGACATTTGTGCAACAATGTCTGTGTGTCGTGGCTCTGATAACGTCACTTCACATTGGACCCGCCGTCTCATGGAGGAGCAGGATGGCGTGCTGCCCGCTACCACGGTGCAGTTTTGTAGCGAAAAAGGAGAACCCCCCGTGGCTGTGTGGGCGGCACCTGTCTCACTCCACCTAGACTGCAAATAAATCGGCTTGAGAATCTCAGATGAGGGAAATTTTCCTGCCCCCTCTGTCTGCCTTTCACGCAATGGTTCTTAACTAAGCTATGCACTGAAATCATCTGGAGAATGTAAGAAAAGAAAATACTGCTACCCAGGCCCCACTCCATGCCAGTTAGATCCCAGGTATTTGGTTTAAGCTACCCAGCTGATTCTAATGGGCCACCAGGGACAAGAACTCGCGCTCGAGTGATTTGTCTTCAAATGATCACCAGGTCCCTACAGGCTGGTACCAAGGATGTTCTCTTTTGTCTTATGAGACTTTGGCTTCTGCCTCTTGATATTACCCCACCTCCAGGGGCAGGCGACCTTGAAAACTTTCTGTCTGCAGCTCTTCTCGGGCTTCTCATCCCAGCCTAACTTAGGATTGGTTCACAAACTTCAGGTTCGGAGCCAGAGTCGGTTCGTGACCGAGCCCTTGTCTTTCTGCAGCGTCCTTGTCAGATGCTCAGATTGGATAATGACTCTTCAGGTGTTAGTATAAAGGGTTCCTGAGCGGAGCATGTTAGCACCCCCATTCCTGAAGTTCCTACCAGCCGGGTCCAGCTGCCTCCACCACTTTCTTCACATCAAATAACCACGATGCTTCTGTTTTCATCAATAGATCTATGTATAAGTATATATTTTAAATGTGCTCAAAAAATTGTTCACAAGTTAAACATTAGAGCTTTACTTCTCATTGCACTGTTCAACGTGATCCCCCAGCTGACCCACTTAAGTTAAAATAATGATCACCTACGATGTGATACCATAAGTAAACAGTATGTTAAACTTTTCATACTTTAACAAACATAACCACACATATCAGTGTGTGTGCATATGTTTCCCTACACAAATACACACATAAATACACTCCCCTACGTATATGTATTTATTTGCATCAGTGTATATTTATAGTGATTATATATAATCTGAATCATATATAGTCTGAAGGTCAGCTGACCTTTCCTGAAAAAGACTATTTTTTCCTGGGATTGTGTTCTTTTTATTGGGGGCGGGGACATTAAATGAGGATATATTGAAGTTATAGGATTCTTTTCCTTGGTAAAATAGAAAGTGGGCAATTCAGTCCTATCTCGAGGTTATTTTTATTTCATTTTACTGGTGTATGACATTTAAAAACCTGGCAACTCCAACTTAGGGCTGGAGACTCCTGTAGCCCAGGTGGCTTTCCCCAGAGCCCCACCTGGCCCTCCTTGGTCAGAGCCACCCATGGGACTCAGAACCTCCACTTCCATCCAAGGACTAGGTGTCATACCCCCTAGTTTCATCTCCTCTAACTCTGTGCTAGAAAGCATTACTTTTCTCTATTCTTCCCTTCCCTTTTCTTTCTTGATGCCCGTTTTTCTATTTTCTAATTGAAACCTAAATTCCCACTGGTTAAAAAAAACGATCAGCCCCTTTTTCTGTGCCACCTTCCATTTGCCTAGGGCAGACCTCCCCCAGGCCCACCCGGGAGTCACGGTGCATGGAAGTAGCCCCAGGCGTACTAAAATGATCAAGGACAACTTGCCAACAGAGCAAAGGACCATCTGGTCACGGAGCTCTCTCTCTTTCTGCCCCTCAGCATATTCATTTGGGAACTGGCCCAAGCAGGTGGCAGGTGTGACAGCAGAGGAGTCTGGAAAAAGCGAACTGGAGCCCCGTGGCCCTGCAGGTCCCAGCCTCACACAGAACACACTCCCGGGGGATCACCTCCCCTGACCTCTTTGTCATCTGGGAAAAGGAGGGTGTGGAAACCCGGTGTTTCTAGCTGCTGCCCTTTCTTTGCTCACAGTTTCTTTTACAGCCCAGGGCACATCCTTTTGTCCTACTTAGTGTCACTTGTCACTGTTATTCCCTTTGCTGTTTTTTACTTAGCAAGCCAGCCACTTTTCAAGAATATTCTGACATCCCATTCTAACCTCCCCGCCTCTTTCAAGCTGCAGATAAAAAGCACCAATAAAAGCAAGCATTTCAATATTTTCTTGAGCAGGTGCCCAAGACCTCATTCCCACTAAGGATCCTTATTCAGAGATAGTGAGAAACACGTGGAAAGTGATTTGCCACTGGCCCTCCATCAAAAGGAATAGCATAATAGCCGGTGGTCAGACCCCCAGCCCTCCTTGTCCTCCGTGGTGCATTTCGTTGGCTGGCAGTCATGATGGCACTTTTCTCAGAAGCATCTCATGATTGCCCCAGAATAGAGAAAGGAGTTTATTTTGAACGCGGAACATGGCCAAGTTTTTTTTTGAAATGAGATTCTTAGCTATAGACCTATTTGCTTTTTTAACTACCTCTGACCTAGTTCATAATATCACAAGAAGCAGAGCGAACGGAGAACATGGTTCTTGCTTTATGAACAAGTCATAAAGACTTTAAGAAAAAAATCACAGTTCATTCTGAGATGAAGTACCTGACTTCAATTTGAGCTCCTTTTTATAATTGTTAGAATAAGAGAAGTAAGGTGGACTTATATTTTTCTGGATGAAAAGATTGGACATATTCTTGACTATTTCCCAATTATAGGTTCTTTATAAAAATAGATTAAAGTTTGTATGTTACCTAAATGTTAACAATAGTAGCATTCCTAAGCAGATAAATATGTCATAAAACAAGAAATGCTAAATTTGAGAAGAAGCTTAAAAAGTCATCTCATCCAAGGTCTTCCCAGCGCAGGAGACCCTTGTCCCCAGTTGTGACACAGAGACAGAATGTCTGTTTGGTCATCTCCAGTGACAGAACATACTGGTTCCTGAGGCAGCAGCTCCACTGTTGGACGTCGCCGTTATAAACTATACCGAAAACAAAATGGCATCTTTGGAATTTGCTGCCCCCCCAAATAGGCACTGCTTTTAAGTATGCTAAATACTTAAAATACAGTAAATCATTTGACGATCAAATAATAATGATAACTGATATTTGTGTGATTACTATATGTTAGACGCTGTGCAAAGCACTGTATATCCATGAAGTCATTTACTTCTCACATCGATATTATGAAAACTGTTTTCCCTTTTTACACATAAGGAAATAGGCGTTGAGGAGTTAAGTAACTTACCAAGATAACTTTGATGGAAAGGGACTGAAACAGATTTCAAGCCCGTGCTCTTGCGCCTTAAGAACCCAAGCTCCTCACCATCGGTGGCACTTCTCTCTTCAGCCCTACGAGGTCTGTGCTGAATTCCTATTTACATGAAGGACTGATGCTCACTTGTCTAAGTACTTTTCCCAGGATAAGTGGAATCTTAGAGCTGATCTCTCTGATTCTAAAGCTATACTTTCCGCAAGAGTAATTCAATATGAAATCAGCAGAGAGAATCAAAAAGTTAAATGATATATGCAATAAATCGTCACTGCAGTTGGAGTGGAGGACATGAGTGTCTCAGTGTCCATCCGAACTGTATTATTTCAATAATAGAAATATCAAAGAGTTTTGAAGACTCTTCACGTGCTAGGTAAGAGCGTAAGCCTGAAGGGTGCAACTGCATTTTTCATCTGTATTTCCTAAATATCTCGTGTAGTTCTTGACCCATTCCTTGTAAGTACTCAACAAATGTTTAGCGACTCATTAAGTTTAGCTACCAAGAAATTTAGAATTCATTTACCCACTACGTTTTCAATATTATTTATTGATTTAGGTTTCATTTATTTCCAAAAGGAATTTAAAGTGTCCTCCTTTCTAGTACAATTTTTGAGCCATTGGTTTCAACTAATTAGTTAAGTTTTGGTGCTTACCTTAGAGTCTTTTGCTTTGTTTGTAATAAAGCCTTGGCAGCAAGGCTGACTGCAAGCAGGAAAATGCACCATCCCTGGGATGTTCAGTTATCCACAACAGTGGTTGAGAGGCTTCTTGCATTTTAGGATAGTTAAACCTTCAAGTAGGTAACTGCTTAACCAACTCATGTGTAACATAATTAAGGAAAATGCACAGCTTTTCTGCATGGTTTGGGGTTTCATTTGGTTTACAAAAGTTATGAAACATTTGTGCAGGGAAATTTTAAGTGTTTCGATGTTTTAACTATTAGACTTAAAACTTTCGTTGTGTATCTGTTGGGTGTGCAATTGGAGCTAACAAAATCACTCTCCCAACCTAGAAAAAAACTTTATTATCCGAGGTAAATTAGTAAAAACAATCAAAACCAAGAACCATATGGGAGAGGGAGCTGAGAGATCTATCTGTAAATACATAATTGCGTAGTTTAAACTAAACATCCAAAACCCAGTCAAAGTGATCTGGATGTATTGTCAGCAAAGAGCTATTGTGTGATTAGAATTTTAAATGAGGAATTATACCTTTTTTGGAAGAAAAATAAAGAAAGGAATAGGAAGGGAGTAAATCTGTAGTGGAAACAGAGGAAGGGCTACAAAGCAAGCCCTGGTCTAGGGTTTTTTATCAAGGGATCTAGAAGCCTCTTTGGCCATTTGGCTCCTGTAGTGGGTGAGGTGACTCAGGCGACCCTAGATGAGAGATGCTTCTGAAGACTAATAATCCTTCCTTTTTTCTGACTCCATTCTTACATAAGACGTTACCTCTTTGAGCTTCCACGTAGCTGTCGATGGTAAGAATATATGCTAGCCAGAGCTACCTGTTCATGCCAGGCTGTGGGAGATCCGCATGAGGTCATTTGACTTGTATCTCTTTGAATTTAGTTAATACATTAATAGAAGGCACCCCAATTTCAGTGTGCGGATGAAATCAGGTTTCTGGGATGCAAATCTAAAAGCCAGTCCCTGAGGTGGTGGATTCACCAAGTCTCGTGCCACTGGTAGGGATGTGCTTGGAAGGTCAGCGGACCCCCTCAGAGGCGGAAGGGCTCTTTGAGCAATAACAGTAGCCTAGGCCTGGTCCTCTTGCTGGTTGCTTCTGGAACACAAGGCAAACATTAATACTACCAAAAAAGCTTTTGGCGTCTGGCTCAGTTTCTCTAAGTTATGATCTTCACTGTCAGCTTCTGCCCCCAAGTTCGTTTTATCCCAAGGTGTTCTTCAAAGAAAGCTCTGCGACTCACTGGCTGAATGGCGTCTTCCCGGAACAAGACAGATGAAGTGTGTTCTCTAGAAAGACAACTAGTGTCTTTTGCAAAGAAGTCATTGTGTCCATTCGCCAAAATGGCAGATAGGGAAAAAGTAAAGGGAGATTGATGACCTGTTGGAAAAGATATAAGGACTGGTCTCAGTATTTTGCCAAAATGTGAGAGATGAGGGAGCCAAACAAGGGACATGTGTTATTTGAGAAGTATGAGCTATAGTGTTTTAAAAAGAAAAAGGTGACTTTAATCTTCTGTTTCATCACACACAAATGTGTTAAAATTAGGTGTGGCGAGACGCATATTAAAGATAAGACTTACACCTATGTGCAACTTTCTCACATTGTTATTAGAAAAACTTTCTTAGACCTTCAGATAGGTGATGGGAATGGAAACTTCTCTTAAAGGTTATGAATACAAATGACTTACAAAAACATGAGAGTAAATCTACTTTAAATATTCAGTAATATCTACCCTTTCTGGAGAATAGATACAATATAGCACTACAGCGGCAGGTGGGCATAGATCAGACAGCTGAGTGCCGGGGTGGGGATGTTGTGTAAAGTGCAATGAAGCCAGCACACTCTGCCACTCACACTGCAGTCTCCCAGCAATGGAGATAAGGAAGATTAATAGTTAAATCTGTAGCCAGGTGCACAATTTTTATGACAGTGATAGTGGCCAAAAATGTATTGAGCTTTTACTGTTTTATTCTAAATATTTTGGTATATTTTCTCATTTAATAGTGGCAACAACCCTATGAAGTAGATACTATAAGGAACTGATGTTTAAGGAATTATGTAATGAGGACATTAGTAAGATAGCAAACAAGGAAACTCTAGACATTTCAATTTCCATAGGAAATCCTGTGGGAATTTTAAATAGACAATTAAAGACTGGCTGAAATAATTTTGTAGAAACTCTCAAATTTAGTCAAAGATCTACAGCAACCAAATGAATGCTCAGTCAAGAATAATTTACATTTAAAACCGTAGAACATTGTGTGGTGCTTATAACTCACCTTTCTCCAACCTCTCCCCAATATAGCATGCTGAAGTTGGGGGGAAGTGGTAGCCCAGTTTCCAGTTCTTGTCCACAAACCAGAGAGAGCACAGTTGACAGAAGCTGCAATGTTCTAACCTGCCTGTGTTGCCTAACTCAGACACTCAGACAGCCAAAAGCAGCACAACTCAGATCTCAGGCTAGAGGAAGCTACAGAGGGCAGCAGACATGGCTCATGAAAACCACAAGTGGACTTCAGGCCCACAAACACTTGGGGCAAGAGATTATTGATTAAGGGCACAATGAATAGCTAAGGGCCCAGGAAGAAGCAAGAGTGAGACTTTTAGGGAAATTGAGACATTTAAAGCTGCTACGAGTATAGGGGAATCAGAATAAAAGCATACACACAGGCCCAGAGAAGGTGCATGTCCGGAAAAGGCTTGAGGAAATATCTTTACACTGGACTAATTAGTGTATGTCTTCCCCTGCCTGGAGCCAGTCTGCAAAGACTGGGAGAGGTGATTGTTTTTTTTAAATGTCTAATTTTCTACAAAATATCACTAGGTATACAAAGAAACAGGACAACGTGATCAATTCAAAGGATCAAAACATATCTTCAGAATCCATCCCTGCTGAAACATAGGCATTAGACTTACTAGACAAAGACTTTAAGACAACTCTTTTAAATATTCTCAAAGAACTAAAGGAAATTAGAAGAAGATATATGAGTAAAATGGTATTTCAACAAAAACAGATAAATTTAAAAAGAGAAACACGTCAAAATTCTGGAGCTGAAAAATATAACTGATCTGAAAAATCCACTATACAGGTTCAGCATCAGAGCTGAACAGGCAGAAGAAAGAATCGGTGAACTAGAAGACAGGTCATTTGAAACTATCCAGAGTCTGAGGAACAAAAAGAATGAAAAAAAGTAAACAAAACCTAGAGAACTTCTAGGACACTACAGTGAACCAATATGTGTATTATGGGAGTCCCAGAAGAGGAAGAGAGAGAGAAAGGGAAAAGAGAGTTTATTTGGAGAAATGATAGCTGAAAACATCATTTTGAAAGTGGATATGGATATACAAATACAAGATGCTCAGAGTAGAATAAACTCAGAGATTTTCCAGGACAAATCCACTCAAGAATGCCAAAAGCCAAAGACATAGATGAAATCTTTTTTTTTTAAGATTTTTTAAAAAACTTTTAGAGGGGAAGGGAGTGGGAAAGAGAGGGAGAGAAACATTGATGCAAGAGAGATATGTCAATAGGTTGCCTCTCACATGCCCCCAGTGAGGGACCTGGCCCACAACCCAGGCATGTGCCCTGACAGGGAATCAAACTGGTAAACTTTCTGTTCACAGGCTGATGCTCAATCCACTGAGTCACACCAGCCAGGGCCATAGATGGAATCTTGAAAGCAACAACAACAGAATGTAACTTGTCACATACAAGGAATCCTCAATAAGATTATCAATGGATTCTTAGCAGGAATTATGTAATTTGCCTGAAAATACAACAGCAAAGAAATAGACTTGAACACAGAGTCTTTAATGCAAGATTTATGCTCAAAGTGTGGGCCTGGACTAGAAGAATCAGCGCCACTCAGAAAAGGCTCAGGGAACAAGATAAATCTGCAGAAACAGGTTAGAAATGAACATTTTCTGGCTTCACTCCAGACCTCCTGAATCAGAAACTGTGCCAGTAGGATGCAGCAATTGATCTTTTAATTAGACCTCTAGATGTTTGGACTGCCATTAACCGATGTACTTTAATGGATGTACTGCTTTTAAATGCTTGAGAGTTGTTTTTTTTTTTCTCTCTCTCTCCTCCTTATAAGGGGAGCTACAATCCATTATCTGCAATACTGAAAATTTAAAAAACTCTAAACACCAAAATAAAATACTCCCTAATAATTTATGGTGGCAAAATTTTACCTAAATAACAATTGGCTGCTTAGGTTCTTTGTCCTGCTTAGTGCCAAGAGATATGAATATATTTAGTTACAGGGTGTTTTGTTTACAATACATACATCATAAGCACATGCGATCGTAGGAGTTTCACATAAAAGATTATGGATCATTTTGGTGAATAAAGAGCGCTAGACGGCAGTTCTGGAAGCCTCAGTTGAAACCAGTCCCAGCTCTGACACTGGCTGGCCCTGCTGCCATGAAAAACAATGAGACCCCTCTTTGCCTTGGTTTCTTCCCTATTGAACTACAAGGATTGAAGTAACGAAACTGACAATCTCTTCCATCCCAAGCAATTGGTGCAGACTACCTGGAGCACACATTTATACTATTTTCTTCATCCGTGTATTTCAGTTGCAGATTACGCGTCCCTTGATACTAAGATCCTACTTACCTGCCTCTCTTCGTCTTGGTGCACAGAAGCTAAGTGTTCTGACCACATTTATTCATACGAATTAAAAAGAAAAAAAAAAAGAAACTAGGGACCAGTCGGTAGGCTCTGTATTATAGGGGAGGCTGACTAAATTCAGGAAGATTGGGTTCTGTTAAGTATGCTGGATGGAAGAGAAGTAAAAGAATTTCACTGGTGTCTCTGGGAAGGTATCCAAGACACAAGAGTCACATACGTCTGCCCATCACTTGTCAAAGAAAGAAAGTGAGATAGGTGCCCAAATTACATACTGTCTGCTCACAGCATGTGTGTTTAGGGAACATGAGACCAAGCTGAAACTCTGCCCATGCTGCAGTCTCTAACACTGGATAACATCCTGTTATAACCGGTGTTGCTGACTTAGGCCCAGCAACACAAGGGCAGTTTAGAGTCCCTGCTGAGGGTGACTTTTTGCTGAAAATAATCAATCCTATCACCAAGTAATCTTTGGCATTTGAGTGTGGACACTAAAAGAACTATGGATTACACTATTATCCTGATTCAAAGTTTATATGGTACATTTGCCTTTTATCATGACAAGACATCCCCTGTGACCTTCTCCAGGTAAAATATTCTTTCATACTCTAAGAATTTAAAAAAACATCCAATAAATTAGTGATTCCACTCAGACAGGACCTTACTCAAAACATCCATATTGAACGATAATCAAAGCCTTGGGAATTTTCATTCTTAAACTTGATCAGAAATGACTTATTGAATCCCAGTTTTAAAAAATCATCAAGGAACTAAAACTAGAGGAGGAAGTATTTTCCCGGGATAAAGCTTGAATTAAAGAAAAGCAGTCTACATGTTCTCTGTAGCCTCTACTTCTTGAGTATATCCTTTCTCTCAGTTCAAGTTTCCATTTGCCAAATGCCACCTCCCCTCTCGTGGAAATGCCAGGATACCGGTATCTCCTTGATGGCTTATAAGTTTTTTTCCCTTATCTATTTTTTCCTTAGGGTATAATTTTATCCCTACCCTCTCCTTTCTTCTTCTCGTTCTCTCCCTCCCTCTCACCCTCGCTCCCCCCCAAAAAAAGGTCCCACAGTGATAAAACACAGAAGAGGGTTTGTGGCATGTTCAAGCTTGAGGGCGGTTAAACAAGAAAGGAAGAGAACCACTTTTTTATTTTGTAAAACTTCAGTGATTAGGCTATTACTCTTTCCCTATGGGATAAAGATTCAGGAATGTGTTAAAAGGTTTTAAATACTTTAAAATGACTAATAGTATAAGGGACTCCCAGTAATAATAATTTGAAAACATTAAGATGTTTAGAATTTACTGTTTTAAAAACTCATTGTACCATGTAAACTGAAAGCATATTGCTCACAGTTAACTGTGGTTTTATAGTATCAACCAATTATTTCTGATTATATGTACTTCTATCTATACATACACCTATATACAACTCGTAGTATTTTTAACGAGTTTAAATAGTTTTCTGAGTTTAGAAATCTATAATTTAGAATCTTAACTCCAGAAAGGACCTGAAAAGATATCTCTGGGACCCTCATTATTTTATAAGTGAAGTTGTAAAGCAATAACGTTACTGAGTCGGAGACAGACTCTGGCCTAGAACCAAGTTCTGACAACCTAGTTCAACGTTTCCCTTACTAAACCCTCATGTCTCCTGTGCAGCCTCTAATTACATCTTATGAATTTTTAAACTTCCTAGATTAGAGAATTGCGAGATTGAAGTTTTTCATAGACTGGTTGTAATGAGAGCAAATATAAATTAGAAGGTGATTTGGAAGTGAATCAGGGGCCTAAATTTATAGCTTCTGGGATGCTACTTAAATTAAAAAGTTAATTATAATGTGAATATGAATGAAAGGTTTATTGCTCATTCTTTAAAATATTTACATATTTATAAGAAACTTCATAGAACACTTCAGTGTTCATTTTTCTTGTGTCTATAATACCTAATAACTATTATACTTTATAATAGAGTTCATAAGTTTTAAAATATACCTACATCCATCAAGAGTTCGAGGTGAGAAATTATACCCCTCGGAACATTGAACACCCTTTTAAAGGATGGATAACAGCTGCTGGAGAAAACTGAAGCTAGATTTGGTTAATTAATGTGGTCCTTTCAGGATTAAAAACCCATCAGCGTGGAGTATAGACACTTGCGGGTGAAGGGAATAAATATGTTTTATTATATCACAAAAAGAAAATGAAGGAGAAGCCCCACGTGCTTCAGTTTATCAGTGTTAGTCTGCACACTGTCGCCCCAACCCAGGCAGCAGCTGGGCTGACTTTTTCACAGTCACTCTCGCACAGTCCTCTGCACACACGGGAGAGAGGCTTCCGAAGGGGACGTGTTGGGCAGGGCAAATTTGGGTGCCAGACAGAGCAAGGTTTGAAAACTGATGCTACCACTGACTTATGACTTTGGGCCTCCTACGTTACACTCTTTCCCCCAAACCTCATTGTTTTCATTTTTCAAATGAGAGCATTACTGCCTTTGTCACAAAGTGAGGTGATCACATCTACAAAGTACTTGGCGCGTGGGCATACTCAGTAAGTAGCAACTATTACCATCATCATCCTCGTTTTTGCTATTTTTCAAGATACAGATGTATTAGGGGAAAAAACAGCCAGTTTTTCTCCCTGTGTGTCTCCTTTACTGCTCAGACAGCGTACTTCACTTCTGAAACTTCCGGTCACTGCATGCATGGGGGTTTTCCCACACCAAGCAATTCTGTGCGGCACTGTCTGGGCACCCTACAATTTAATTTAGTTCTGATGCTGAGTTAAATTCTCAGTTCAAGTTTCCACTCCTCCTCTGTACCTACAGAGATAGCTTCAGACCCCACAGCTTCCTTCACTTTGGGCCCCCTGAGGCTGCCCCCCGCCTCAGATGCCAATCACAAGTGCTAGGTCCCCAGGTTACCCTCAACTTCTGTCTCACTCGGCCACAAATCAGACACCCCCATGACTCCCTCCCTCTTGGATTCATTTACTTGCTGGTGCAGCTTACAGAACTCAGGAAACACTTGTAGTCACCAGTTTAGTAAAGGACATGAGGAAGGCACATGGACAGCCAGATGAGACGACTCAGGGCATCTGAGAGGATCCCAAACGCAGGAGCCTTTGTCCCTGTGGAGTTCGGTTGGGCCGCACTCACGGGACATGGACGGGTTTACCCACCTGGAAGCTCTCCAAACCCTATCCTACTTTTATGGTGGTTTCATCGCATAGACACAATTTTCAAAGCAATAATGTTACTGAGTAGGAGACAGACTCTGGCCTAGAACCAAGTTCTGACGACCTAGTTCGATGTTTCTCTTACTAACCCCTCATGTCTCCTGTGCAGCCTCTAATTACATCTTATGAATTTTTAAACTTCCTAGATTAGAGAATTGCGGGATTGAAGTTTTTCATAGACTGGTTGTAATGAGAGCAAATATAAATTAGAATTGATCACTAACTACACTGTTAGTCCTTCTCACTTCTCAAGACAATGGTGGGGGCACGGCTGGAAATCCCAAATCCTTCTAACCACGGCTTGGTCTCTCTGGTGACCAGCCCCCCTCCAGGAGCCCAAGCAGAGTTACCTCATTAGAACAAAAGACACTCCTACCACCCAGGAAATTCAAGAGTTTCAGGAGCTCTGTGTCAGAGTCAGGGACAAAGAGCAATATATATTTTTCTATTATTTCATAATGGCTGTATGGGTATAAATGTGCATTTTTCTAAGTTGAGCAGTAGTGTTCTTTTGACGGATAACGATCAGTTATCCAACCCAGAAGCTCATTCAGCAACACGTGGTGTTTCAGGTTGCTAAATAGTTAAACCTAGGAGGATTTGGCTTAATATTCTGTGTGCAGACCACGTGCACCGTGAGCAGCTGGGGCTCCCTGTTCGGTGACATTTTCAGTCCCTCGCCAGGAATGAATAAGCCATTGACCGCAACTTTGCCCTCCAAACTGATAATGAGGAAAGAGCAAATGACAGCTTAGCCCAGAGCCCACATTGCTTAGCCCCTCCGCTCCTCCTCTGGGGTTTCCCTGTCAAAAATGAATGGGAGCTGCATGGATGGCATGTAAAGGATTTGATGGGATGGGTTAATTTCCACGTGAATGCTGTTTTTTTGTCTGTACCTGTTTGTGTGTGTAAATACGTGCGTATTTTAACGAACTTTTATTTCCCTCAATGTATGATTGGGATTTTCTGTTTGTTGCATGGTGGGTGAGTTTGTTTCTGGAACGTTTTTGAATTTTAATTTTGTGTGTTCTAACTCTGACTTAAGAGAGGAACAAAGGCTTATTTGTGCAGGCAGATAGGCGTGGGTTATGTTCAAAATAACGCTGGTTAGAGACCACCACTTCTTGCGGAATAGTTTCATAATGAGGCCTCTCGTCCCTGCCAGAGTGTGCCAGCTACAGCCAAAGGATGTTCAGTATGAACCACAGGGAATCCTTTGAATGTAAGCTTTGTGGGGTGGAGTGTGGTTCGGGATCACGGTATCTGCCCACGATACCTCGCCCGGCCCACTGTAAGACCAAATGCCACGTTCGTGTGTTGGGAACAAATCTAGCCCCAAAACTCAGACTTAAAAGAAATTCCACTTATGTCATTAAATCGATTCCAAATCTTCACTGAAATGCCAGACCGATGGCTGGCAGGAATTCGGTCTCAGCACTGAGCGCCTGAGGCTGTCCAAACTTCCGGAGTCTTTCCCAACGGCAGATCTTCTGGACGCCTGTGGCAATGCATGGTGTCCTCGCTGGTTACCTAGAACCCATCAGCACGGTCTGATGTCCCTTCCATTTCTGGGGCCTGTAAAAGTAGAGCCCCAGGGCCTGTGGTCCAGCCTCCTTGGATGCAACACAGGACACTGACCTCTGGGAGCCGGCCACCTTCCCTGCAGACTGGGGCCAAGTGGAGGGTCCTGGGCTGCTTGCAAAACTTCCCCACCCTACCCACTCATGGGACTCTCTTCTCTCTGTCTTGGTGTTTCTCAGAGTCACTGTCCCTTCCACTGGGAGACACAGTGTCATCTCTTCAACAGCTCAGGATTTTGGATAACATAGTAGAGAAGGGGAAGTACCCTGTGGGCAGCGTGTGCCCTTGGCCTTGACTTCCTCCAGATGAATCAGTGAAGGAAGTGCATGTCTAAATAAATTACCCTGCATGCTTAGAAAGGTCCGACCATAGAGAGTAGGTAAGATAATGAATATATATGCAAGAAATATCTTAGTTGAAGGAAATAGCAGCTGGTGTCTGTAGCTGACCCCTGGGGCCAAAAACTGAGTGACCAGAAGTGGGGGCAGTCTTACTTTTCCACTGGGGATCACCGGTACTGTTTGATGTATACATGTAATATATACACATAATGCTTTTTTTAAAAATGAAGACATTTCCTTGAGTCTTAAAAAAGAGGTTAATAGATTCAAGTCACCGTCTTTCCATGAGGTCCTAGACTATTGTCGTGGTCTTCTAGAAAGTCTCCTGCTGTGACTCTTGTCCCCTGCAACCCTTTCCCCACAGAAGTCATTACAGAATTGTCCTGTCCCCTCTAACATCTCAACTGAGAAGAAACTTAAAGCATATTTGGACTATGAAAAGACACATTTAGAAAACTATTTTAAGCCTCTGGAAATGGCACGTGTTCTGCCAGATACTAACTGACCTTGGTGGACTCGAAATATAGCAGCCAGAATTGTCCCCTGTGCAAAGTGGCTACACTCAAGCCAACGGGGCCCCCTGTGGAGACCTGTTGATTTAACGTGGTGAGTCACAATTCCCAGGCTCCAAACAGGCTCCTTCGTGGGCACGTCCCTGCTTTACAGAAGCCATTCTTTGGTTCTAGAAGTCGTGTCAGCTGTATGCTACTTTCCTAAACAACAAGCTGCTGTGTTCCTCTGAGAAGTCCGACCCCCAGTCTACTTTCTTTCAAGATTTGGAAGAATCGCACTGAGGCACAGAGAATTTACCCAAAGCAAGCCTTTGGGCTCTTCGGTGGCCACCAGGCAGCTTGTAATTTAGCTGGTGTCAGTGTGACATGGCCCATGGTGAGCAAGAAAGTATTTGTCAAATAATGGGATTAGGTAATGCAGCCTCAGAGTCTGAGAACTGCAGAGATTCGAGATAGAGGAGGAAGGAAAGGGAAAAAAAAATACATATAATCCCTTAGGGAACAACACTTACCCCGGCTCTGGCACTGATAAAGCAAAGCTTAGCTGCTGGGTAGTTACTGGGTAAACTCTAGTATTAAGGTCTTGAATAGCTCTCCTATCTTTGTTTTGGTCCTTACTTTGAAAACAAGTATGAGAAATAGTTGATAGTGAATCTTCAATCGCTAAAAGTTTCACTATGCTTTCAAGGAAACAACCAACTTGAATCAAAAAATTGTTTGGGCCAAAAACTTATTTTAAAATAAATTCAGTGATAAATCCCGAACTCTGCTGTAGAGTTGGGCCACCCTCCTGTGTCTTTTACCAAGTAGGGATCAGAGGTCCTAAGGCAAAATTTGAAATTATTTTTTTTTAAAAATTCATTCAGTTTGTCTCAATTTTAGAAAATAGTATCTATCTATTTTAGAAATGCTTTTTAACAAAGTGCAAAATAGAAATGATTTTCTGGGCAGGTTTTGGCTAACCAGAAAATGTTAATTAGCGTCATTTACATCAATCTTAGTTCTTATGCTAGGATTGCACCCCAGCCTGGGAATGGTTTGAGGGCCAAAGCCGAGCTCGGGAAAGAATATCATGATTGATATCAGGCCTATATGGGGCTTAAGAGTGGGCGGGGAAGCACACGATTGTCATACTAGCCATAATTTTTTCCATCAAGCCAGGAATAGAATTGGGATTCTTAAGCTAATAAATAAGGCGTCGCCTAGCAACAGTGCCTTCCCTATGATCATTTTCTCAATCCAGTCTCTCCAGTGAAATCATTCATTCTAGATTCTGACCTGTGGGTCCTCATTCCATCAAAATATCCAAGGGAACTAATCAGAATCCCAACTTGTGTCCATTTTAGAGTCCCTCCCTGGTGGGGCTCAAATAAATATCACCCTTCTTACCCCACAAATTGACAATTCTGACAAGAGTAGCAGGTAGAGGCTACATTGGGAGATGCACCTTAATATGAGAGCACATGGTCTCCTAACTGAAACACAGAATTTTCCAGGCTTAGCACCGAGCCGTGGTCAGCATTGGATTAGGGTCAACTTGGACTATGGGGCTTGTCCAGGTGCAAATTGTGGGCACTTAGGTGGGGACAGCTGTCTCAGGAGGAAGAGGTGAGGAGGAAACTGAATACTTTGCTCAGTCTCTCAATCAGGCAATCCACTCCTCTCCTCCTGGAGCAGGATGAGTGAAGGTCTGGGGAAAGGCAAAGTTCTGTCACACCACAGAGCAACCTTGAACCTGGAGATGGCATTGGGAATGGAGCAGAATTTCCCCCTGTAGTGCCCATGTTCCTATCTGCTTTACCTTCAAAATATGGTCCACATCTCTCTCCTTCTCTTCATCTCCATGACTCACCTAGTTGAAGCCACCATCATCTTCACATAGGTCCCCGACGGTGGCAGTAGTCTTCCAGTCATCCTTGTGCTATGGCTTTTATCTGCCTGCAACCCCACGGTTATTGTGGGGAAGCCACAAAAGTCAGAATCACCCTTGTAAAGGGTGAATCAGATCATGCCCCACCCCTACCCAACCCATTTCATGTCTTCCCATCACACTCTGTAACCGTGATGGTGGGTTCACATGCGCTGTATAATTAATGGAGTTCAGGACACGCTACCCCAAAGTATATTCAGGCACCTTAGCATCCTGAATATCTTCACCTAGAGGAACTGAGAAACAACATGTTCAGGGAGGACTTTCTGACTGCCCTCAGAAACAGAACATTTTAAAACTTAAATTAGTTGCCAGTATCAAAGGTTCTGAAGATTGAACAGCAGATCCTGGGTTTCTGGTGGCTCCGGGATGACCCTCCGTCTTCACTGTCATCGGGCAGATTGGCTGAGCTGTCCCTGGCCCTGCCAGTCCATGGCAGTGCTTGGCGTCGCCTCTGCTTGAAGGGCCGATGGGAGGGGAATGAAGGCTGGACTGCATTTGTCTGTGTTTGTGGAGAGTCTCTGGACAGATAATTGACGTTCTGTGGACCTGACCTATAGAGGGCAAATACCTTTTCCAGAGGTCCCCAACGTCATATAGCAGGGAGCCTCCCCTCCAGGACATGGCCTTGCTACAGCCCAGAGCCAAGGGAGACCAAGTGAGAGGCACCTGGTCCTCCCGTCCATCCACAATCTGAAGTCCTGGAGATGCCCCACGGAACATGGATTGGAGACCACTGTCTGGGTGCAGCGTAACCGAGGCCCAGAGAGGGGATGAGATTTGGTTCATTTCTCCCAGGACAGCTTATCACTAGGGACACACTGACGTCTCCATTTTTCATTGCGGAGGCTCTCATTAGACTTGAAGCAGGCGCTGTGGCCTGTGCAACCCCCAGCTCACCTCTAAGACCCCCTGCTGCAGTGCTGAGCCATAGAGTGCCCACCATAAGAGCTGTCTGTGGCGCCTGGGAGCTGGTCAGCCTTCACTGGACAGCCCAAAAGTCGAGGGCATCAGGCACCCTGGCAGCAGCTTGCATGGAATGGGTTTTCCAAGGAGGGCTCCACGGTCCCTCCAAGGGCCCTGTGAGACTAAGCTCAGTTGCCCATGGCTATGATCTGCTCATTCAGGGTTTTCTCGCTCTTTCTTTTAATGGGCTTTCCCCCACCGCTGACCCTGCTCCCTCATTCCTGCTCCCTGGGAACCCCTCCCCAGTGAATGCCTTACGTCCGTCTGTGTCTCTGCTGCAGGCTCGGCTCTGGGGGGCCAGCAGGGGGCAGGCTTCCCCAGCTCTTCTGATTCCTCATGTAAGACCTGAATCTGCCACCAGGGCAAGTGGGTCATCTTCTACTCCAGTGTCAGAGACTCCACTTTCTCTTTGGGGAGGTTAACTTTGTGCCTTATCCATGCTGAGCTTTTAGTGACACCGGCCGACTCACAGTGAGGCTGTGAATCTGCATCATTCTACCGTGAGAACAAATCTAACCATATTGGTGAACGAAGGCCCTGTGTTCAGCTCCACTGGTGAATGCCATCAAAGAGCCAAGATCTAAGGAACAGAAGTCAATGAACTGACTGCCCAGCAGCCTGGGTAGAGCATCAAATGCCAGTAGCCAGCCCACTGCACTAGGCAATGGTTCTAGAAAGCTCACATCCATGCTGAAAATATCATGTAGGCCCTGGCTTATAAAAGACTCCTTTTACTCATTATATATTCTTTTTAGTAACTGTGCTATATCAGTTTGAGAACTTGGAGAATTTCTTTTTTAATTGTAAGTTTTTAGACTCTAAGTGACTTTTTGAAAATTCTGTCTTTTCTTTAGTGCTTTCTGTGAAACAGGCGCTGAGCAAAGAACTTCACATAGCTTATTTCTTCTGATCTTTGTAATAACTTTTTTTCCTCAGAAGTGGAAACAGATTTAAAGAGATTAGTCAGATGTCCAAGGTTTCACAGCTAACAACTAACTGGCAGAGCTGGGATTTGTCTACCTTATTGCAAATCCTTTCCTCTTAAACACTTCTCCGCAATATTACCAAAACGAACTGTGGAAACCTAATACTTGACAAAGATTCTTATGTTTAATACAGATACATATGTTTTAAAGCTAGCAAATGCTGGGACTGCACTATTTAGTAGCAAATTCGAAAGGAACTATAGATTTTTTTTTTCTTAAATCCTCACCTGAGGATATGTTTTTATTACTTTTTTTTTTTGAGACAGACAGACAGACAGACAGACAAACATCAGTGTGACAGAGAAACATCAGTTGGTTCCCTCTGTACACACCCTGACCGGGACTCAAACTCAGAACCTTTTGGTGTATGGGATGATGCTCCACCCAACAGAGCCACCCAGTCAAAGCTACAGATATTTCCTTAAAAAGGTGAAATATAGTTCCTGAATTGCAAGAGAAATATTGATGATCACGTTAAGTTTGGAGAATAGATACGTACAAGTAATAAAAACAGAATTCTATTTTAAAACCTCCTAACAATGTAAAATACTTTTTCTTATATTATTCCCCCTAAGCTCCTCCTACTCACAGTTCAAATCATTTTGTACTTTCTCTCAGAGTACCTAGAAAAGCATGAAAATGTTTTTGCTGTATTGTGTCCCTGTGTACACAGCTTTCCCCCTTGTTATTAAGCATTAGAAATAGCGCTGTAGCCTTTGGGCATGGCTTTCTTAGCGGGGGTTTGCTGGCATTCCAGGGATTTGCCGAAAGGTGAATTTTAATGATTTCTGCTTTTTCCTTCTCTTGCTAGAGAATTACGCATAGAGCAAAGGCTGTTGTCACGTGGAAATGAGTCCCATGTGGATGCTAATTAGATCTGCCCTGGAGAGAAGTGGGCTGTTGGCTGTTAAAGGAAATAAAATGATAGGTCACAGAAATACGTGTGGTCCAGCCATTTCAAAGCTGATTTCGAGAGGCTTTTTATAGTGGGGCTTAGGGAACAAGCTGTGTCACAGAAGGGCGGCCCAGCTCCCCGGGACTTTGGAGAGGGCTGGAAAGTGAGGAGGCAAGCAGGGTCTTCCTTATGGGCTTTCATTACCCAAACGTATCTGTGCTCCTCAGGGCAGGGCCTCCATTTTTATTTTTGGTACAATTCATAGCTGGCGCTGGTCTTCCTTGGCTCCCAGAGAATTTCACTCTCCTTCTCTTCCTGCCTTCTCAGTACTCTCTTCTTGTCTTCTTGGCCTGCCCCACTTTCTCTGTCAACCAGAAGGGATTAGATGTTTCCTGAACTTGGCTTTGACCCCATTTTCTTCTTTTGAAAATCTCTCATGGTGATCTTACCCACTTCCAAGAGGAAAATTTTTTATAAGAATGTGTGTGAAATGGAGAGAGAAAAAAAAGAACAGATGATGTGCTCTCCATCTGATGAGCACTTAACCATTTCTGTGCCAGGGCAGAAGCCCCTTTGGCAGTGTGATGAAGCCTATGGCCCCCTTCCTTGGGTAATGGTTTTAATTAAAATACATCGACTTGCAAAGGCAACCAGTAATGTTGAAAGAAAGTTATCGAAATATTTCAAGAAACAAAGTTGTGGCATAGTAATGTATAGTCAGCAATAATCAATGAAATAACAAGATCCGATGAGTACCAGAATTTCCAAGACGTGATGAATGAATACTTGGAGATGCCGGCAGTAACTGTAGGCTGTATGAACATTCTTAACGGTGGCAGAATCACAGGTTCCTCTTATGTCCTGTGATTTTTACGGCCTACATGGATAACTAAAGGGATGTTAAATTTCAGTTAGAGATGAGGGAAAATAAAGATCAAGCTTCTAGATGCCCCAGAATTCCATGGATCCCAGGTCAGGGACTCACGATTTAAAAGTTTCTGAGGGAGAGAATCCTTATTTGTATCCGAAGCCACAGGGGGCGGGACCGAGTCACCTACACACACACAGTTGCCCTGCACCCTTATTTCGTATGTTCCATCTGACTGGGCTTCATGGGCGTCCCCTTGTCTTTCTCAGCAGGCCTTTCATGCTGAAGTAAAACTGAAACGAGTCAGCTCTGTTCATTAGCAGCTGTTGCATTTTGCTTTTGGTTGTTTGGGGAGATTCTTTTTGGTTTGGTTTTTAAATATATCCATTAGTTGTAGGGGATGCTTAAGATGCTGCTTATCTGGGGTCATTGGCTCACTCTATGTCCAGCTTCTATTAACATATAAAATTAGACTTACATGGGGATAATTAAAATTTCCAACTTCAGCCTGTCTATTGCCTTCAAAGGTTTTGAGGCAGACAAAAAATATCCTCTCTTGCTACCTTTTTGACCCTGTTACCCTTGATATCCCAAACAGTGCATTCTCTTGGACCTCTCTTATCTTCCTGCCTCTCAAATGGTCTCATCTGAATCTTTTCATCTCTCTACCAACCCCCAAAATACAGGCATTTCTCTCACATTAGACTTTGGGATAGCTGGGGGTTGTTTTTGTTTTTTTTTTAAATAATCTCTCCCAATCCTCACTCTACTTCCTTTCCCAAGTTCCTTGTCAATTTTAATGGACCTCATTCCCTCCATCTTCCCAGTTGTTCACATTTTTATGAGACTCAGCAGATATTCTTTGCAAACTTACTGGGCCCTGAGCAGTATGTTAGGCACTCGGACTGTACTGCGGAACCAGTGGAGCAGCTCCCTGCCTTCATGCACCTTACAATCTAGTAATTACAACCAAGAAATTTCAAGAGTGCTGAGTAGGATGACAGGGAGTAACGGATCACTGTGGGTGTTGACAATAAGGCCACCTAGCCTAATTTGGGGGCATAGGGAAGTCTACAGGAAGTGATGTTTAAATTAAGACTTTGGAAGTCAATTGAGAGAGAGGAATGTATTATTAGAAATGTATTATTAGAGGAAGATGCTTGTGTAGGAAGCTCTGAATTTTTTTCAAGGCTAGTTTAAAACTGGACATCAGGGAGAAATACCATGATTTTATGAACTAGAAGTGCTAACTGGGAAAAACACAGCACAAACTCTTAGAACACAGTAGATTAGTGTAGGGGAGATGCTTAGAGGACTTTGGTGGAAACCGTAAATTATGAGAAAAGTATACATTCAGAAAGAGTAAAGAGTATTTTGCAGATGTCTCTGTATGCATGCCTAAAGAGCCATGGCATCCAATTTGACTAGATTTTGTCTCTTGTTTTTCCAAATCTTTTCTAAGAATTGCCCTGGTGGAAAATATTCCTGAAGGCCTTAACTATTCAGAAAATGCGCCATTTCACTTGTCACTTTTCCAAGGCTGGATGAACTTACTCAACATGGCCCAAAAGTCCGTAGACATAGTGTCTTCCCATTGGGACCTCAACCACAGTCACCCGTCAGCATGTCAGGTAAGCTGCATACTCTGTGTGCATGATGATTTTACTGATGTGCCTTTGATACTCCTTAGCATTCCTGCCTCCACTTCTCCATTTCTAGCTCTTTTTTTTTTTAAGTCTACTATCACCTGTAGTACGTGACATCATGACATTTTTATGCATGTGTTGTTGTTAATCATATGATTCTAAGCTGCTAGAATGCCTGGCTTTCAAGGGCAAAACCATGTTTCATCTTTGCCTACCATAGGCTTTCTATACAGCATTGCTGTTTTGGGCAACTTTGTATGCCATTTATGTCATGGTACGTGTTGATGGCATGCCCCAAAATTCTTCTACGCAACACATGCGTGTTTACCGTTCTAATTCCATTAACTGCTTGCTGAGGCATTTGGTTGGTTAATTTGTCTTTCAGATCAAGAGCCAGCTTTTTTAACAGTAGAGTCAAACTTTCCAGTATACTTGTATATTCTTTTTCTTTTAATTTTTTATTTTTCAGTTAATGTTGGCATACATATTATATTGGTTTCACATGAACAATGTAGTGATTAGACATTTATATAACTTATGAAGTGATCACACCATTAAGTCTAGTACCCTTCTGACACCACACATCGTTATTATATTATTATTGACTATATTCCCTATGCCGTCCTTTACATCCCTGTGACTGTTTTTATAACTGGCAATTTATACTTTTTAATTAGTTGTATATTCTCAACTCTGTCATATTTGGGTGAATAGGAAAAAGAAAGGTACTAGTTCTAAGTATAAGTATAGATAAGTTCTAAGTATAGGAAACTGTCTAAGTGACCTAAATACTTTCTAAGTGAAGTGTCCTGGAGATAGGAAAATTATTCTGGTCACCTTTGGTGTGTTTCCCTTTATACTGGCGAGGCCATGATAACACTGAGCTATCTAAACTACTCTATCCAAGTAGTGGCCTGTAATTCAGCATCCTGTAGAGGCCAAGGATGAAGTGTTTTGTCTCTTTGTACACAAAATGCGATGTCATTAAGCCTGTACAGACATGCCTCATTTTCTTGCACTTTGCTTTGTATTGCACTTTGCAGATGTTGCATTTTTACAAACTAAAGACCAAACCCTCCACCAGCAAAAAGATCAGGGCCTCCTTTATTGTGATACTCACCTTATTGCAGTGGTCTGGCACCAAACTTGCAATGTCTCCAAGGTATTCCTGTAACAATTATGTCATTGGTGCTTTGAAATCTGTTATTCGACAATACTATTTTAAAGTAAAAATTTATTAGAAAATAGGCAAAAACCAACAAAAACCCACAAAGACTATACTGGAGAACTGAATAAATTTATTACAGATGTTCCTTGACTTAGGATGGGGTTACATTCCAAAAAAACCATCATAAATTGAAACTATTGTGAGCTGAAAACTCACATAACACGCCTCATGCACCAGACACCATAGTTCAGTCTAGCCTACCTTAAACAAGTGAAGAACACTTACAGTAGCCTACAGTTGGGCAAAATTATCTTACACCGAGCCTATTTTGTGATAAAGCAGCGACTATCTCATGGAATTCGTTAAATACTATACTGACAGTGAAAAACAGAATGGTTGTACAGGAATTACTTTCCCACCACTGTAAAGTCGAAAAATCATTAAGTTGACCCATCCTTGGTCAGGGACCGTCTGTAACAGTGTTCTGTACTTTTCTGCCTCTACTGCTTAAGCAGGTGTTTCTGTTTATTTATTGCTGCATATATTATCCCAAAACTCAGTGATTTAAAAAGTAGCAATCACTTGTTTGTTCATGATCCTGAGCAGGGTTTGGCAGAGAGAACTTGTCTGATCGACAGCCTGTCAGCTGATGTGGCTTGCCTGGGGCTGGAGGATCCAAAGAGACTTTCCTTACTTCTCCTACTCAGGGTGGCTGGAGCGTCTCGGGGCTGGCTGGACCTCTCTCTGCATGTGTCTCTCATCATTCAGTGCACTAGCCCACAATCTTTATATAGTATTCGTTCCTTAAAAGGACAAAAGCAGAAACTGTGAGGCTTAAGATCTCAACTCCGGAAACCCAGTTACTTCTATACTATTCTGTTCATCACAGCAAGTCACAAATCCAAGATGGAAATGAGAGAATTGTTGGCAGGAATCTTTAGAAATTATATACCACAGTGCACGATAGCAATCCACGGCTCTTCCACAAAGGCACTCACCCCCACCCCCAGGCCTTCATCCCACTGACAGCAAAGGCTCACGGGTTCAGGACTCTTTGTTTGCATCAGGTTTGGGTCTGGCGGAGTCTCCTCCTATGGGTTTCTCTGGGGTTGGAAACCTGGAAACTAAAAAGACAAGTTATGTGCCCCCAGCACCTACTCCCAAAACCCTATGGAGGAACTGGGCAAGATAACTATACTAGATACTTCTGTTCCAAAGAGGAGGGATCGAGAGCACATGTCAGACATGGGTCCGTAGCGGTTTTGAAATCCAGCCCAGCACATACTAGTTTTTCCAAACTCTGGAAACAGGGAAGGTTTCTAGACTTGACTCCTTTACTGTTTAAAACCAGTTGGTTTTCTGTAGAGGCTTGAGCCTAATTTCTCTTTGACTCTTCACAAGGAGGGATCTGCGTTTGCAGACATGAGAATAGAGAGGCTTTACCTGCTCTGGAAATTAAATGGATTCAAGCAGGCTGTGAGGCTGGTCTCGTGAACAGACCTCCCCCCACCCCGACCTGTTCTTGGCCCTGGGCCATGGGGAAGGGCAAACGATATGAAGAAATGAGGTTGACAGCAATGTTTGGAGGGTTTGTAACTCAGCAAGATAGTGAATGTTCTCTTCTTCCTATAGTCCTTTGGTAGCCAAGTGACCATTACTGGGGAATCGCAGGCATTTGGTTCTCACTGGTCCAAATGCCTCACCAGCCATGACTGTGGTCCTTAAACAGAGAGCAGGCATGCGGAATAGAGGGCACTTAGTGTTTGATTTGCTCTGTTTTGCATCTCCTGCATCTGACCCTCAACCCCGAGTATTCAAAGCAGGGCTTAGAATTTTAAGGGCCCGGGAGAATTTGTCTAAATACCACAGGTCTTGTATTTTTAAATATTATTTTTACAGAGCCTGATTCTCCTCCTCCCGCCGCCATGATGGCAGTAGTGGTGGGGGGCAGTTGTGCAAATATGGAGACGGGATGCAGCCCCTGCTGCCAACTTCTTCTCTGTGGGTGCAGTGTAAGAACCCCATATCCTGTTCTCTGACAGGATTTCCTCATCGGGCCACCACGTTTTGCCATTTCTAAAAGAGAAGGTACTAGCTGAAAGCCTATTCGATTTAAATTTTACCTGATTTTTATCTTCCAAATGGAATAGAAAATTCAAGACACTACCCAAAATGTCCCATTCTGGGTCCCCAACCTTTGGTCCTGTGAGTACATTTTTATTTTCACTAAGACCTCGTAAATATTGGCAGATAGTCATTGATTGGTTTGTCCGACTCAAAAAAAAAAAAAATGCCAGCAAAAAGAAATTCACACCGAAATTATTCAAGTGAGCTGATTTAAATTTTCTTGAAGATGTTCTGATGTAATGAAAACTGGCTCAGACTCACAGATTTTTTTAAAGAAAATATTTTTATTTGAGACACTAGCATAGTCAAACATGGCATTTACTTCTAAATCAGCAGAACCTGAAAAGTCCTAAATGGAAACCATAAGTGGCACATAAATAAACAGGAACTGTAACCGAAAAAGGGCTCATCCACTTATTATAATGCCACTGTAAGCAAAATGCACCAAGGAACAGTGAAGCTAGTTACAGGCAGGCCCCAGCTCAGCAGAAAAAAGATACAAATAAACATGGCACATGACATCTGTGTCTTCTCTGGACAAGAAACAATTTCATGAGAGTGAGTGATGGTCGCTGTTAACAGAATGATGAATGCCCGCTTTTTCTTTTTCATTTTTAAGGAAACAGACACATTCATTAAAAATGCATTTTTAAGCTGTGTCGCCAAGAAATACTGAGGGTTTTTTTCATCCTCCCCCGAGGACATGCTTAATTGATTTTAGAGAGAAGGGAAGGGAGAAAGAGAGAGGGAGAGAAACATTGACGTGAGAAAGAAAGATTGATCTGTTGCCTCTTGTACGTGCCCCAGCTGCCCCAACAAGGGACTGAACCCGCAACCTAGGCATGTATCTGATCGGGAATCGAACCCATGACCTTTTGGTTTAGGGGATGACACTCCAACCAACTGAGCCACACTGGCCAGGGTGAGAGTTGCTGTTTTAACTCCCATCCTGAGAACCTCATCTTTTCTGTGCTGGAAGAAGGTGGGCAGGACCCCTCTGTATCACAGCCATGCCCATGTTACCTACCGGCTGGCGAGGCATGCAGTTAGTTCCAGAGGGACCATATTTTCAAATTTAATCAAACTACATGGCCAGGCAACAAGTTTTGTTTCCTTCTGTCTGATGATGCGTTTAGACCCAGAAATACTGAAATTTCTAGGACAACTGAATTGCCAATTTATGGGATAACAGGATACGAATTTATGAAGTTCAGGAGAAGCCAGAAAGTACCACTCAATGAAGGCTTATTAGTAAAGTTACCTATTTCATTGGGTAAAAAAAAAAAAGCCCCTTTCTCTGTGAGTTCACTGTAGGTACCAAATAAAATGACAGTCGAGCTGCAACAACTGAATCTTAAATAGATGTATCTAAGCTAAGTCAGTTATTGGACGACAGTGAGCCACGCTTGCCAATTCATGATACATTGCAGTTGTTTAATTTTGAAAATCGTGATTTCTTAAGTTGAGCAGCATTTGCTCGAATTAGTGAGTAGCGCGTATGAGCGCTCAGTGATTCCGGAGGTTGTTCGGGAAAGTACGAGTCAAGACCCAGTCTCTGCACAGCAGGGCTGGCGGACCCTTCGAAAGACTGTGGAAATGAGCAGAGGAGAAGCTAAGGTGTCCTTTCCCTCCTCAGTAGCTGGGTGACCTTGAACAGGAGGCTGAATTCTATGTGCCTCGATTTCCTCATCAGCAAAATCAGGGTGACAACAGAACCTACCTCATCGGTTATTGTGCAGGTTACCTTAGTTAATATATAGAGAGAGTGTAAAACAGTGTTTGATGTTTCAGTGCCTGTATAAGTGTTTACTGTTTATTGTTATCATGACTCTTATCATTCACACTCACTTATTGGTATACACACGGCAACTCTGGTTCGAGTCCATTTAATTGTACTCATTAATAATGAGTTCTTGTCGACTTTATGCTGTGCTGGAAACTGGGATGGTTACCCTGTAAAGTTAAAAGGGAGTATAATTTCTACAAATGTGAGATTCTGGGTAGGTAAAAAGGACTTGGCAGGTTATCATTTCATATTGACTTTTATTTGATGTGTTAATCACAAATTTTTACATGCACACTTAGTCCCGCTCCCCCCACTCCCTCACCTGCCCCCCGCCATCTGCTCAAGCAGCTCCAGTTAACAGAAGTCCCTGCTCTCTTCCTGATGAAGCAGGAAGCCCCTGCAGCCTTGGTGAGCATCTGGAAGGACTGACCACCCCCTCAGCACCCAAAAAGCCTCATTTGTAAGAATTATACAAGCTTAGAAATACCTTTTCTTACCTCTCCATTTGTCCAGAAATTCCACTATGTGGAAAACCTGTTACATTAATCAGGGGTCTCCAGAGAAATAAAACCAATAGGATAGGTACAGATAAGGGTAAAGATATAGTGCACGTGGAGATGGATTATAGGCATTGGTTTACATGATTATGGAGGCTGAGGATTCCCACGAGTGGCCATCTGTAAGCTGGAGATCTGGGAAAGCCAGGGGTGTAATTCAGCCTGAGTCTGAAGGGGTGAAGACCAGAGAGCTGGGGATGGAAGTCGAGGTTTGAGCCTGAATGCCAAGAACCAGGAGCATTCCTCCAAGGACACAAGAAGATGGCTGACCCAGCTCAGATGGAGAGCAAATTTACCCTTCCTCTGCTTTTTGTTCTGTTCAAAGTCTCAGAGGATCGGGCGAGGCCCGTTCACGTTGGTGAGGGCATCTCCCGCACTCGGTCTACAGACTCAGGTGCCAGTGTCTCCAGAAGACACCCTCACATTCACACCCAGAGACGTCTGTGACCAGCTATCTGGGCATCTCAACCCCATCAAGTTGACACATACATTTGACTATACATTTGTTATCTGGTAGGATTGTGACATGTTTGCTCTTAGAACAGTATAATTTAGTTCAAAAAAAACACAAAACCCTCCAACCCCAGTGTGTATTTGATGAGAATCTGAATTTGATGTCCACGAGATGAAGATCCTCTGGACAATCACTCTCTAGAATCTTGACTCCGTGAGAAGCAACATGGCCTTGACCCTACAGCCACTGCTGATTTTGATGGTTGGTTGGCTGGTTGGATTTTTTTCCTGCCTTGGTGTTTTTCTGTTTGTTTGTTTTTTAACTGAAGATCCCTATGACCAGGCAACAGTTAGTGATCTCCCCCTGATGTTGGTGGGATACACCCTGCACTGACGCACGACTCAGCTCTCCAGGCCCTGTCTGGGAACCCAGTCATTCCCGACTGACAATACTCTTCCTACCTGGCCCTATCAGTGTAGGTTAACCAGCAGAGGAGAATTTTGTGTGACCTAAATTATAAAGTTTTTCTCTACTGTTTTTGGTTCATAGCCATCTTTATGATTTGCTCATAAAAGATATTATTAGCATTTTCTATGATAATCTCTTTCTATTTCGACCAACAGTGCCTCTTACCCATCCTCAGGAAGCCCACAGTCTGGGGTCAGCTATGACTCCACACGTTCCAGTAGCTCTCACTCCCCGTCCCCATTATCGTATTAACTCCCCATCTTTGATGTTCCCCTGAGCCCACTTTCCTTTCTTTCTTATTCCTGCCATCCCAAGATGGGTCTCTATTCCCTCTCCCAGTCTCCTGAAAGAGACTCGTCATGCAAACAGTCAGCATCTACTTTGCTACGCAGAGCTATTTCTGGAATCCAGAAAAATCCAACTGCAGCCTGATCATGAAATATTTAATTAGAATGCCTTTTGTGACTGATTTTTTTTTTTTTGTAATCCAGAAAAAGTAAAATTACAGCAGTTCCTGCTTTTCATTTTGCCAGGCAAAATGAAAAGATGAACATAGTTGGTGGAGAATGGGTCTTTTAAATAGTTGCAATTTCTTGAGCCTATTATAATTAGTAGGTTGTAGTGAAGCTCCCAGAGGAAGCAGGATATTCTGATAAAACATGGAAAACACACATGTCATCCTTTGTTTTGATGTAGATCTGAAGGCTTGCATGCATTTCTGCTACATTATGGCGAACTTCCTGGCCTATTTTATATTCTTTACAGGGCATAGAGAAAAATAAATTAATGAAAACATAATGAGGATACGTACGAATGCTCTGCTGTGGGTCAGATCTGTTTAGAACTGGTCACTCTGTTTATTTTCAGTGTGCAGAGCTTGGTTTTGCAGAAAAAGCCAACTTGCAGCATTATTTGGGAGGCATGTATTGCAGTGCAGAGCATAGGGTTGACACGGACCCTACATTTGGCCTGGCCAGCGGTTTAGCAGTTGTGGTCACTTTGGGAGGCATGTATTGCAGTGCAGAGTGTAGGGTTGACACGGACCCTACATTTGGCATGGCCAGCGGTTTAACAGTTGTGATCACTTTGGGCAAATGTCGTAACCCTGCTGATCTTGAACTTCCTCATCTAGAAAACAGGTATAATAATGCCTGTCTCATTTGACTGCTTCGTAAATTTGGTCAGTTGATGTTTATAAAACAACAAATCATGGAGCTCATAAAAAATGGTTGCTGCTTTCATTTTGTTTTACTGTGCACTCTTAGAGTGGGAATGACTCTCAGCTGTCCACTCAGATCTCAACTTCCACTGAAGGAGGTTAAGATAATTCTACCCAGAATACTAATTCAAGTTATTCTACAGGGTTTAGGTTAAAAAAAAAAAAAAAAGAAGAAGAAGAAGAAGAAGAACGAAAAATGGGCATGTGTTTTAGGTAGATTCTTCCCTTCCTCTCCCACTTGGGCAATTTTCACCCATGGCTGCCAGCCAGAGTCTCCTGGGGGCTACTAAAACACGCTGATGCCAGCCCCACCCCCGACCAGTTAAATTAGAATATTTGGAGAAGGGCGCAGGCTTTAATTCTTTTTAAAAGAGGGCTTGGGGGATCCATTGGGCAGCCCAGGATTAAGACTCCCTGCCCTAAACCACTCCAGTCTAATAAACATTGTTTGATTTTTATAGATTGCAAGACAAGGGCCAGGTGGGCCCTCTCCCCAACCCAGCTTGCCCACCCCATTTTACCTGTTTCAGTTTGATCCTGTGTATTCCTACTGTTCCCTCAGTGATGACCTGAAAGGGCAGCACCTTGTATTTGAATGTCCTGCACATTCCTGGACTCCAGGGTCTGTGTCCTATTCATCCTTACAGCTTTTTTGTCTGGCACATGGCCAGGAACAGAAGGTTGTGGATTTGAAACAGATCTCTCTTCAGCCGTCTCATCTCCAGGCTTAATATTATTTCAGTAAAACTGGTGCGGTGTCAGCATGAAAATTACATAACCTCCAGGAAAGAGTGGCCCCTTCTTTTAAAATAGCATGTTTCCCCTGTGCTACAGAATCAACACTCAGCAAATGCTTATAAATTAGCATTCTCCCTTTTGAAATGTGGCTACGAAGCCATTTTGAATGTGCCTCTATTGAATAAATATTTATGAAGGTACTAGGCTGTTGCTGGGGAGACAAAATCAAATAAGCACGGTCCCTACCCTCTCCTGCCCGGAGTGTGGTGGGGGAGGCGCAGAAGGCAATGGGTAGGAGCACAGCGGGAGGGCGGAGCCTGCAGGAACTGGGGCGGGGCGGGGCGTGGCCTCTAGCTTGGCTGCGCAGCTGAACTCTGCCCCTGGGAACTCCCGCCCTCCCTCCACGCTGCTCTTTCTTGGTACAGCGCTGCTGCTTCTCCACGCTTCCGTTTCCCCATCTGTTGAGTAACCCTGATTATGTTCCTGCTCACTTCCCAGTATATTTCCAGGGGACATCATCACTCTGCTATAAACTCATAAGCACTATAATTAGCAGGAGTTTAACCTCTTTAATTCTTTTTTAAATCCAATCATATAGACATGAATAAATTATGAACCCAGACAGTCTTCCCAGTTAGTGGGATTGAATAATGACTTTTCTTTAAAGTTGTTTACTCATACTGTTGATTGTTGGCTCTCTTGGTCTTCATGTCTGTATTTTCTATTTCCCTAAAGCCAATTTATGTTTTTGGAACTTTCTTTTAAAAAGAATAGGTTGAATTTCTTTTCTCATTATAATAGTAATAGCTTCTTACTCTAGAAAATTTGGAAACTACAGAGAAATGGAAGAGAAACAAAATCATCCATATGACTATCAGCAAAAAATGTTTTAATAGTTTGATATTTTATGCAGAATTACATACATATGCTTATAGTCTATAAAGAAATATATATCTTAATTTTAAACTTAACATTACACCATAAACACCTTTCAGTATGGGAAACACTATGACATTATTTTAAACTGGCTGCATAATACACAATATAGTAGATGCACCACATTAAATCTCTGTTATTAAACATTTACACTATTTCACTTTTTTTTCTGTTTCTCAATAAATTCTGCTGCAGGAAATATCTCTGTGCAAAGCATTGTTTTCTTTTGGCTCATTTGCCCAGAGTTCATTCTCGGAAGCAGAGGTCTTAGGAGTCTGAGCTGCTTTCTTAAGACGGTGGGACTTCTAGGGAGAATGGGGGGCCCCTCGTGGTTGGTCCTGGAGGAGCTGGGTCAGCATCACCAGTGAGGGGCTGAAGGAATTCTGCCTCTGCTCTGTGAGGGGCCCTCTGGTTGCTTGAGACAGTGACCGACCCTGGAAGAGCTGCGCGTTTGGGTGTGCTCGTGCTCCTCCCTTGCCCCAGTGGCATCCCCTTCCTCTGCAGCAGCAGTGCTGATGGGCTGTGCTGTCCCCATGCTTCCGGACGCTGCTGAGTGGCCCTGCCAAGGTCAAGTTGCTGACCTGCCCCTTGCAGCCAGGGTTAAGCGCGAGAGCAACCCCAGAGCTACTTTCTAGCTGCTGCGGGAAACCAGCTGCTGAGGGCTGTGTTACTGTACCAACACGCCGCTCCCACTGGAATTCTCTGCTGTTTCCCGGGCCATTACCGTCGTGATGAATTTACTCATCTCTCTTCACCTGCCCCTCACAGAGCAGGATATGTTCATGCCTCCGGGGGGGGGGGGGCGCATAACTGTGGTAACCATCGTTAGGCAAGCCCTTGATGATTACCTGTTCAGAATAATTAAACCCCTTCATGGGATGGAACCTGGCATCCTGCGCCCCACAGAGCAGGTAGTCCCTGCTGGCGTCCAACAGGCAGTCCTTGTTGCTCACGTCCCCAGAGTGGGTCTGCCCTACTAGGTTCCTGGGCTGTGATTGGTCTATGAGCTGAGGATATTCGTGAGCTGGTGTAATGGCCACCATCTTCTGGCTTCAGATGAGCAATCCCATCTTCCACAGGCGTGTCCCCGAGAGCTGCTGGGACTTTGGCCACCGTCCCCAACTCCACTGTGTCTCTCAAGCCCAAGTCTACCCACCGAATGCATCACTGTACCGTCTCATAAACACCCGAGATCTTTCCGATGATCGGGTTGCCATTGACGCTACTCTCAGCCCACACCTCTCACCAGACCGCACACCAACCTTCTAATTCAGCCTCCAGCCTTACTCCCACACTGATTTTCGGATGAGGTCCAAACTCTTCACCCTGGCTTGCAAGAGCCTACTTACCTCCCTGTCACAGGTCTCCACCTGGAACACCCTTTCTTTCCTTCCTTCCTTTGGGTGACTTTCCCCGAGTGCCTTAGGCTGGGTTATGGTGCACCTGTCATGTTTCCCCAAACCTGTCCTTCCTCTACCCTGGCATCTGACACATTGGGCTGTATATGCTAATTTGTCATTTGTCTCCAGCACACAGCGAGCATCCAGTAAGTGTGTTCAGTGAATTGGCTTAAAAAACAAATGTCTTGAATGAATTGGCTTAAAAGACACTGTCCTGCGAGTATGAATGAAAGTTGACACTGACAGATATACAAGGAAATAATACACTGATGTTTAATTTGTATCCCCGGTATACTTTGTATTAACCGAAAACTTCAGCAAATATAAGTAAGTAAATAAGAGATCAACTTATAGATAATTCAACTATCTGATTATATAAATAAACTAGCAAACTAAGTCAAGAGGCAATTTATGCATGTGTGGTCTTGTCCCTTAAGTCATAAATTCAAAACCAAAAATCATGGCAAGTGTGTTGCTTCCAAAGGACACTATGGCTTAGCATAAATCCTAATCTTGTTTTCTTATGACTGTATCATTAAATATTTACTATGATTAATCAGCCATGTGTCCTTTTTTATTTTGATTGAAATTTCACGCTCCTGTATGCGAGTACATGTAAGGATCCATAAGTAGAGTAATAGTACACCCAAGATACAGTCTGCATTTTTCCATGATCACATGATCATAAACACACACAGACACAGACGTTCGGGTGCTTGGGTTCCTGAGTGGAATATGTCAGAGTAGCCTTCTCCCAAATCGCTGACAAGAATAAGTGCTGTCACTCATAAATGTTTTCCAGTCTCTGAGTACAAAAGAGATCTTACCGCTTTGTGCTGAGCCCCCCTTGACTACATGGAGCATCTCTTTAATCTCAGTCACGTGGGCTTGCTTTTCTTAGGTGTGCCTAGTCTCACACTTGATTGGGTTACTGACCTTTTCATATTAATTTCTTATATATTTTTGTAGAGTCCAGCTACTAACCCATTTCTCATTTGCAGAGAAAATATCTATTCCAAATTTTACTGTTTTTCATTAAGTTGTGGTATTATTTGCTGTCTATTTCTTTAAACTTTTATAACTCTATATTTCTGTATTATCTTTTATTGCTGTGACACAGCCATCTCGTGTGTTTGTTTCCTGTGGCCCCTGTAACAAGTTGATATAGACTGTGGCTTAGAAAACAAATTTATCCCCTCGCAGTCCTAGAGGACAGGAGTCCGAAATCAGTTTCACTGGACTGAAATGAAGTTGTCAGCAAGGCCGTGTTCCCTCCAGCGGCTCCCAGGGAGAATGGGGGCCGCAGGCATCCCTTGGCTTGCAGCTGTGTCACTCTTAATCTTCAAGACCAGCACCTTCAACTCCCCGCTCTCTGTCACATGGCCTTCGCCTCTCGTCCAAGTTCACTGTGATTGCATTTAGGGTCCACTCGGATGGGTACGCCAGAATAATCTCCTCATCTCAAAATCTTTAACCACATCTGCAAACATCCTATTCCAAATAAGGTACCATTTGCTTGCTTCAGATTAGCTCCTGACATCTTTGGGGGTCATCATTTAACCTCCTACAGCTTGATAAGGTTTTCCCCACCCTAAGGCTATGAAAGTAGTTGCCTCGATTTTCTTGAAAGTATTGGCATGTCCATATTCTGCTTGAGAATATTTTTTTTTATGTGGTATAATAGGGGGGTCCTTCTACCTGAGCCCAATTAAACCACTTTCTTTTTTTTCCAGACTGGATTAAAATAGCACTTTCATTATTGATAAAAGTCACATTTGCACCATTTCTGGATTCTCTATTAAGTCCTATTTTTATCTCTCCCTTCCTATGCCTCTGCCATATTGACCTGGTGATCGTGACTTCATGGTATTTTTTTTAATAATGCTGAAAACATCTAGCTATAAACTTCTCTCCAACACAAGATAGTGCTTCATTTCATGGTTTTGCAATGAAGTGTTGACTTATTCAAAGGTTTCTAGGGAATACAAAAATTCACCTTTTTCCCCTTTGATTTAAGATAATGTAAGAGAGAGTTTTTCATTCCTCAAATAGCTAAGATTTGTTTTGTGAGTTACATGCTAAAGGTCTGCGTCTCATTTTGTTAGATAACGGGCAGAGAACAGTGCCTGTGGCGTCCCTCATTTTAACTTTTGTTCAGGCTTTCTGATGGCATTAAAGAATTTTTGTACATGTTCCTCAGACAACTAAAGATTATTTCGAGGGGTTCGACATATAGAATCTATATAAATATATACATAAAATCCAGTCTGTTGATAGTGTTGTTTAATTTTCATATATCCTCATTTATGTTCTACTTGATTGGCCCAAATTTGAGAGACATATTTAGAAGTATTATATCTTGTGTTAGTGTTTGAATTACATTTCTGTTAACTTTTGCTTTATATATTTAGCTGGTGTGCTGCTTGGGGCATGCTAATTTATAACTGTCATAGCTCCATAAATTGTGCCATTACGTAATGATGGCCTCCTTTTTCCCATCTAGTACATTTAAATCTTCCTCGACTCTTACGAAGACTCTTCACCCTGTTGGTTATAGATGAGTGTTTCTCAACCTTCTTTACATTATCATCTTATTAAGGAGTTGTTTTGGAATACTTTTGTCCTAATCTTGCCCCCCATGTGAATTTTAATACTACAGATATATTGCACATGTATTGTATATGTGTGCTTTAGTCATAAAAATAGTCATTCACACACACGTGCACACACACACAAAGAAACAATTCTCAGCTTCTTTAAGGTAAGAGCCCTCGCGCTGAGAATGCACGTAACAGACTCTCGGTAGACTTCTCCCTGTAATGTGTCTCTTCCATCTCCAGAGTCTTTATTTAGCAGGTGTGTCAAACACATCTCCATACTGTATTACTCATCACCTGTGTCTTCTCCCCTCATCCTCCCTGATGGTCTTTGGTGGGCTTTACTGTTTGGTTACAGTCCCTCCTTGAATATATTCCTTATATAGGTTCTGCAGGTAATATAGTCTCTAAATCTGTATATATCTGCAAATATTTCTTTCACCCTAGCAAGTAAAGTCCTCAACTGGGCTTCAGTCTTTTTCTTCTGTAGCCTGAATTAGCTGAGTGTTACAGATGGTTAACTCCATGCCAGTCGGATCCATTGTCCTTGACAGGTAACTGTTTTGTTGTTTTTGGTCAGAAGTTTGCAAGAATTTCCCTTTCTCCTTGCTGCTGAGTCACGTTACAGAATGTGCCTAAATGTATCATTCCACATCCCATTTGCCTCCATCTTGACTGATCTTTACAGTAGGTAGACGTAGGTCTTTCCTCAAGTTCGAAAATTATTCTTCTGTTATTTGTGTACTTACTCCTTTTGCCTCTTTTTCTCTTCCAGGGCAGCTGTTAGTCACGTATTCTATCTCTGCGCGTCACGCATCACCCGAAAGCCTCATCGCCCTGTGTTTTCCTATACACTCGAAAGCTTTAGGGTTTTCATCTTGAGCTTCTCTCTTTGCTGAGATTGAAATGAAGGAATCACTGCTCTTCCTCCACGTTCCTCCATTCCGTCTTCTCAGCCTCCATATCCTTCCTATATAATCCCTACCCATAGTCCATTGTTATCAAAATAAGATAAGACTTTGCCACTTGGGGACCATTAAGACCAAAGCCTTGCCCTGGCTGGTGTATCTCAGTTGATTGAGCACCGGCCTGCCAACCAAAGGGTCGCCAGTTCCATTCCCCAGTCAGGGCACATGCCTGGGTTGTGGGCCAGGTCCCCAGTAGGGGGCGCAGGAGAGGCAACCACACATTGATGTTACTCTCCCTTCTCTCTCCCTTCCTGTCTAAAAATAAAATAAATAAAATATTTTTAAAAACAACAACAAAACCTTCTTTGCCTGTCTCTGGCCCCTGAAGGCATTTGAGTTTATGGCTGAATAACAAAAATACAGAAAAATCGATCAAAGAAAACCAGTTCCCTTTTATGATCATGAGAGGGAGTCCATAAAAACACACAAGGGAAAATGAACGGGATAATGTTGCAATCCACCCACCTGAAGTCAGGCAATGACTGTGCACTGTCACTGTTCAGGTTCTCCCTGAGACTAAAACTTACCGTGAAACTCATGTGCTTGTGAAAATGCTTTTTTAAAAGTATTTTTTACTTTGTTTTATTTCAGTCATTTTTAGGCTGTGCTAATAATTATAGATTGCCAGGCAAAGCATTAATTGAATTCAATAAAACAAGTTTTAAACAAGATGGTAAATTCAGGCAAATCACTGATAAGTAGCCGTAATTCCCCCCAAGAGCTAACACTTAAAGGATACTTACCTACTACTAACGCTTTTAATTCTCACAAAAACCTTTTACTGTAAGTACAAATATCTACATTTTACTGAGGGAAAGAAACTGGAGATTAGTAGGATTAAGAAAACCATTTGTAAATTGGAAAACTAGCTGGAATCCAGGTCTCTTGGGGCCCAAACACAACTGTTTAATATTCTCTGCTGCCTCTTCATGTGTAGATAACCTCAGAGTTCATGAAGCAGTAAAACAAGAGGGAATTTGCACTGCAGCATGAAGTTATTATTGCAATAATTATTGAATTCCACGATGCAGTGCTCAAAATAAAAAAGTCTGTAATCTGTGTTCATGTTACTCTTCTGTATAAACTCTGATAGAATTTACAAGAATCCCAATTGCTGAAGTGCTTTTCTTTTAAAATCTGAATGCATAGTTTTAATTTTTAATAAGTTTATTTATGCCTATTGAAAGTAGCGTCCATTTTGGTTTTCTAACTTCCTTTGTCTCTGAATATTTTTTCCAGGGTCAACGTCTTTTTGAAAAGTTGCTCCAACTGACTTCGCAAAACATTGAAGTGAAGCTAGTGAGTGATGTAACAGCTCATTCAAAGGTATTAGAAGCCTTGAAATTAAAGGGTAAGGCCAAGGTTGATACGCTACTCTACCGCTGGGTATTCTGTTAGGGCACCTTCAGTTCGTTTAATATATAATTGCTTGATAATTAATACATTTCACTTAGTATACTTTTTATTTTTCCTTTGAAAAATAGTCTGAGTAAAGCCTGTAGATGAAAGAACTAATCAGTCAGCACCACTGGGATTTTTAATAGTGTTGCATATTAGTTTATGCGAAATAATCTGCCGACCATTAAACGGTAATTAACTAGAAAGAAAGATTTTGTCCTCCCTGAGCACTTCCGTGATGTGATTAGAAAAAGAGATCTGTTTTCTGATCAGAACAAATGTTGAAATTCTGTTTCTCTCTTGCTGGTCAAATGGAAATTATCCTCCTGCTGCAGAGAATTCAAAAAAGTATAGTCAGACGTTTGAGTCTGGGAAGCTTCCTGATTCACAACTTTTAAGATAATTTCACAAGAGAACGTCGTTTATCAGCCTCTTTGCAGGATGGCTCATGGTCCGGGGAAAACAGTAATTCTAAAATCACTTTCTTCATTTTGCTGTAACCTGTGCTAATAGAACTGTCATTTCCCAATATTTTTACTGATTTATAAAAATTTTTACCCAGAATTTACAATCCGAATGGTAAGCCTCCAAAAGGAATTGGCATGTGTGAGCCAGTGGAAACATGTTCAAGTTGCCAGGTGTCCCCTGGGGAGGACAAGATATTGGCCTCAGTAGTGGTATCTCATCTGATGTCCTTACATCTCATCTTGGTGCAGTTTAGACATGCTGAGCATTTTGCTTGTCATCTTACCTGCATGTTATAGTATATAATGTTAATATTATATTTATATTGTTATAGGCACATGTGCTTATCACCACGCCTATTATTTTTCTTTGCATGGAACAATAAAGAAAACATGAGAAATGGTTAAATCTGAGAAGCTTCACCTGGCTGCTGGAGCACGGCATACTATATTTGAAAAACTAAACAACACCCAGTTTAGTGCCTTGGCAGATACAATCCACCTGGATCAGAAATGTATTATTACTTTTCCTGTTTAAAACATATGAAATTGGGTTCCCGCTCTCTGAAACTTCGTTATCTGACATGTGTCTGAAAATGGATTCCTTTCGGCTAACCCTGGATACCAGAATTTGCAGATCAAGTTTTCTCGTGGAAACTATTTGCGTGTGGGTTTGATTATCTGGGACACAGAGGAGTTAGGAAGAGAGAGGGAAGGAACGGAAGAGTTTTGTGACTTCTCGACTGTCCATCCGCACATCTGTTCTTTGCCATAACTCATCCTCAGCCTTGTTAACTCAACCAAAGTTAACACTAGGGAATACGAGGGGCTATAACAACCTTTCTCAGGTGCTCCTGAAGCTCTGGCTGCTGTAGATAGGAAATTGCTATTCACGAATTTATGGTATAGGCATGATTTACATTTCTGTTGTGAACTATGAATTAAAACTTCATTGCAGCCATCACTTCTCTCAAAAAAGGAAGTGTTTGGCTATCCAAGCCTATGTATATATCACAGTCTAGGCTGAGTTCTCATCGGAGTAAGAAAACAAATTATTTCCTTTATAATAGTAGAGCCATAAACAGGACGCTAATTTCTCACAGCTCTTTCCCAGGTACCACTGATAGGCCCTCTGGCTTTTATTAATATACTTATGTGCATTCAGTAATATATGTATCTTTAAAATACAGTTGTAGTTCTCTACCTCGTCCCCTGGCAGAGACATATTAAATAAGAACAGTGATTTTTACAAACTTTTTTAAATGAAACCATTTTAAATCTGTGTTTGAAGACCTTGTTTTAAGGTTATCTTTTAATTTTTTTAGGGAGAGATCCTAGTCTTTTGGTGAAGTTCCAGGAAGGTTTGTCCAGAAATAGTCTATGAAAGACAGATAAGCCCCAGGCAGCTGTGAGCAAGTTTCTGCCCATGAAGCTAATCAGATATCCTGGGGGGAAAATAAGAGCGAGGCTCCCCCGGAAAAGGCAAAATCGAGCGCCTGTGTGGGCCCGTGAGGGCGGGGCCGGCCGGAGAGCTGGGGCGGCCCCTCCCGCAAAGCCGCAGTGCCCTCCCAGGGCGGGGTGGGACCCCGGGCCCTTCTTGGCTCCTCCTGCTACCCTCTCCAGACCTCTCTTCTGGACCGAGAAGTCGGAAGGATGCCCTCGGGTTTGCTTACTAGGCCACCGCAGCATTAGAGCCACTTCGGCCTGCGCGTGGCCCCCTTGTTTAATTAATTTAAAAGAACGGTGCTCCCCCAAATCAGCGGAATTCCCTGCCCCTCCCTTGACCTAATGTTAGACAGCGGTTCACGCGTCTTTAGTGACATGTTCCCACGTGGGGCTCACGTATCACTGAAGGTGTGTTAGGTGATTTCAGGTCTTCTTGGTTTTCTAAAATGTATTCTTTTCATCTGCGTTAGGCTAAAATAACTAGCATTGCCAGACCCATTATGTTGTGGATAGGAATGCTTAGGGCAAAACTAAGTCCAAAAAACACTCAATTACAATATGATTTAAATGTAATTGAAGTAAATAATAGTGCAAATAAGAGACAGGCTTGGTTTAAAAAAAAAGAAAAGACAATCTGGAACTTAAATGGCAGCGTAGAAAAGATACCCCAGGACGCTTGTAAGGCATGAGACAATTTCCATAGAAATATGTTAATGACTGCCACATACTCAAGGTTTTGGTGGGTTTTATTATGGGTTTGTTTTGTTTTGGTTGTTTTGTTTTTCTGAAATGGATGCAAATTACCATAATAGTGAACCTGTTTATAGTTGTAGCTGAGACTGTTATTGTAGTTTCTTTGGTAAAAATCTGCATTTCCTGGTTGGTTGGTTTGTTTTGCCTTCTTATATAAATTTTGATTATCTGTTCTCTCTCTATATACCCCCACCCACTTACAATGTTTATGTGACAGTGTGATAACAGAATATCTTTTTTTTTAGGCTTCCTTACTTTCCAATTTATTTTAAAATGGTAGCTTCGAATGTATGCATTTAAAATACGTGACTAATAGCTTATATTTCACAGGCAGTTTAAATCTGGTTGGGGCAGTCTCCGGATGTTTGAGGTAGTTTAGAGTTCTAGAAAGGGCTCTTGATAAGGATAGCAATGTCGAGAGGAGTAAATATTATCTGATGAATTTGAAAGAAGCAAACAAGAAATGACTTTATTTTCCCCTTGTTACCCCCTTGGACTGATTTTAAGTCCTGATGGTCAGTCACTGAGTAGGTTCATAATGTAAATGACCGAAGTAAGCTTTATGTTATAAAAATCAAGCTTTGGTCTTTACCTTTGCAAGTCTTACCTTCACCTCAGTTTTGGAAGTGAATTCCAGTATTTTGGTTGTCATGTGTGATGAGCACATTAAAGATTACATGGAAATACTGCCTACACGACTGTTCTTACTTGTAAGACTTGCTTCTTCTTCTCCTTACTGAGAACTGACCCTGGGCAGTATAACACTGTAAGGTCACGCATGACCTTACAGGGTAGTATAACACTGTAAGGTCATGCGTTAGCTGGTAAAAGTGGTGAGATTAATTAATGTATATTGGTAGTTGAATTTAGCAAAGAAATTGAGATACTAGTTATTATATTTTTATTTTTACAGGAGGAGATATAACTAAAGTATGTGTCTACAAGAGTAATGATAGTTTCCAAAGAGTATTTTTTAAAGGAAAAAAATGAGCATGAATCAACTCTTTAGAATAAACTATGAGTAATAGCTGGTTGTGAATTATAGTGGCATAAGCTAGAACCTCTGCAATGAAGGGTCTTTCAGTGTTTCTAGAGTAAGCCCTTACTTTCTAGAGTAAAGCCCTTGTTTCTAGAGTAAACCCTTATAAGGGTTTATAACAGGAGTAAAATCTCTTTCCCGGCGAAAACTGAAATGAAAAACCTCAGGCGAGGAAGATAGATTTTTT